>SJYQ01003348.1:32644-47381 GCA_006410935.1 Redunca redunca | reverse complement strand
GGCCTTTCCCTTCATTTCCAGCTCGGTTGTTGCAATTCTCATTAAGATAATTCTTTATATCTTTAAAAGATACCTTTCAAAATATAAACCATATATCGAATGTATAAAACATTATCAATACAAGCCTTTAATGTCAGAGTGCTATGAAAGGAGTTTTTGTTTCTGTTCTGCAAAATATGTGAAGACCTAGAATGAGGAAGTAACTAGGTAGTCATCTAACATAAACTCAGATAGAGGGTGGATAGGATGTGTTGGAGAGTGGGTAGGTCAGAAAAAAACTCAGGGTGTGCCAGGTCAGCAGGTCACCTAAACGGAGGTAATACTAGTCTTGTTCCTCTTACCTAAATAGGAAAGTTAAACTTTGTTAGAAGCAAGAGTGGATTAGTCTAACATAAGTTGCCTCTGTTTCTCCTGTTTGTCTGTTTACATTTACAAATTAAATTTACAAATTTCTGTTAATTTGATTTACAAAAAGAATTTGTGATTAGAAGTTAAATATTTTAAAAGTGAAAAAACGTGAATGTGTTAGTTACTCAGTCGTGTCCAGCTCTTTGTGGTCCCATGGACTGTAGTCCGCCAGGCTCCTCTGTCCATGGAATTCTCTAAGCAAGAATGCTGGAGTGGGTAGCCATTCCTTTCTCTGGGGATCTTTCCAACCCAGGGATTGAACCCAGGTCTCCTGCATTGTAGGCAGATTCTCTACCATCTGAACCACTTATTTACATTTACAAATTTCTCTTTGATTTACAAAAATAATTTGTGGTTAGGAGTTAAATATTCTAAAAATTTGAGTTAAATATCTTCTACTTGTCTTAATTGTAAACATAAGGAAAAAAATTCCTTTTTTGTAAAAATTAATGATTATCATGAAATGCTTTAGAGGATTGCTTTGTTCTCACATCTGTGCGTCATTAAATGAAACATCCTTATCATTTATTCTTCTGTATACTTATACCAGTTTCAGAGGAAGCAATCCTGCATCCCCCTTTCACTGTTACTAATATACCTTTTTTCAGAAAGATATCTATTTCTCTGTCAATATTTATATAGTTTTATATATTTATCTATATATTCCCTGAAAGAAGGGAAATCTTTCTCCTCAACTAATCTGGAGGATCTCAGAGTGTGGTCCCAAGACCTGCAGTATCAACATCATCTGGAAACTTGTTAGGAATGCAGTTTCTCCACCCCACCTAAGACCTGCTGAGTCAGACATTCTGGGATGGGGCTCAGTGATAATTGTTTTGATTAAGACTTCCAAGGGGTTTTGATCCACAGGTCTAGTCTAACTCCTCTGGTTTTAATTTCAGGTGACCTTAGCCTGCAGTGGCTTGAAGCAGGGTTTTGACTCTCAGTCAGAGGTATTGAGGCCAGGCTGCAACAGTGAGAGCACGGAACCCTGATCACTAGACCACCAGGACCGGTAGCCAAGTAGCCCATCAGCTGTGTGTGGAAATGAGTTTCCACATAGAGATGGAAAGTAGTGAAACAGAGTGTTTATTAGGAGGAAAAGGAGTACAGTAAGTGTGGATAGATACACAGGAGGACTCAGAGTTGCTCCTCCTGGTAGTTCGCATCATTTTTATTGGGTGTTTCTTCCCGGTTTTCTTTGGCCAGTCGTCTTGCTCTGCCTGGTTCTGAGTCTGTATTTGGTTTATCTCAGGGTTCTCCTGTTTGTGCATGTGCATCTCTTAGCTAAGAAGGATTCCAGGGAAGAGACCTATGAATAGGTTAACATCACTTACTATGAAGTGATGCTCCCATTTTGACCTCCAAGGAGCCTTTCTGCACATGTGAAGAAGAGAAGGTCTTCTTGACTTTGAGAATGAGAAATATGTGGTCTTTTATCTGCACAGGGTCCAGCCTCCTCCATTATCCTGCTTCTGTGGAGTTTCTGATAATTATGGAGCTTCTGTCCACAGGGGAGAAACTTTTCAGCCTGGGTCCCATCTATCTCCTGCCTCAAATGATGTACTAATTCCCTGGTCTTCAGCTGCTGCTGCTGATAGGTCACTTCAGTTGTGTCCAACTCTTTGTGACCCCATAGATGGCAGCCCATCAGGCTCCCCCATCCCTGGGATTCTCCAGGCAAGAACATTGGAGTGGGTTGCCATTTCCTTCTCCAGTGCATTAAAATGAAAAGTGAAAGTGAAGTTCCTCAGTCGTGTCCGACTCTTAGCAACCCCATGGACTGCAGCTCACCAAGCTCCTCTGTCCATGGATTTTCCAGGCAAGAGTACTGGAGTGGGATGCCATCGCCTTCTCCAGCTGGTCTTCAGAATCCTACTCTAATGTTTTTTATATTGAGCTTCATGTCAAGAACATAACTGTTAGTGTCCTGGGGGTCCTGGACTTTTAAAAACTCAGTATTCCAAATCTATCAGAACTTCCTAATACTATGTTTAGCGCCAGTTGCAGCTTATCAGTAACCACTATTGTGGCTGGGCTTGCCTTTGTGCTTTTCTATTCTGATGGCCAGATGCCCTTCAGCAATAACTATCAGGTAGCTTTTAAAAAATAAAAGGGTTATTACTTACCTAAAAGTACAGAGCATACCTAAAGCCACATAACAAGGTTCAAGCGGAGACAGTGTTGACTAAAAAATCATTCACAACCTAAAAGTTTAGAGTTGTGTGTTTTCAGTGGGAATTTTTAAGGTGTTAAGCCCAGGAGGCAGCATCTCAGGTAACCCTAAGAAAACTGTTCCAAGAAGGTGATAGTTGGGGGCAGACAGCTTATATAGAAGTTCTGCAACAGAGGACAGGTAGCTGGAATATCAAAAGGTTGTTGTTAAATAAAGACCAGATATCTCAAGTTAGGGGCTTTAGTGCTTCCGTTTTAGCTCAGATGTTAAAGAATCTGCCTGCAGTGCAGGAGATCCAGGTTCGTTCCCTGGATTGGGAAGATCCCAATGGAGAAGGGAGTGGCAACCCACTCCAGTATTCTTGCCTAGAGAATTCCAAAGACAGATCATGGGATAGCAAAGAATCAGACAGCACTGAGCAACACACACACACACACACACACACACACACAAACACACACATAGGACGATGCAAGAGTCTGGGCACATTGAAATTATCCCATTGGTATGCACTTCAGCCATCTGGGGCCAGAATCCTATGTTTTCACATCCTGAGTTTCCTCAGGGCTCATCAGCTTGCCATCAGCTATGGCAGCGATCTCTGATGACCGTGACTTTCTCTGTTTACCCATATGGCAAGTGATACTCCATTTATCAGAGAGAGCTCACCAGTCTGGAGTTCTGCTTTTATTAGGGTCAAGGGTGAGGACCTAGGAATTTGAGGGCTCAGTCTGTTGTTCAGTTGCTAAGTTGTGTCCAGCTCTTTGTGAACCCAGGGACTGCAGCACGCCAGGCCTCCCTGTCCTTTACTATCTCCCAGAGTTTGCTCAAACTCATGTCCATTGAGTTGGTGATGCTATCCAACTATCTCATCCTCTGTCACCCTCTTTTCCTCCTACCCTCCATCTTTCCCAGCGTCAGGGTCTTTTCCGATTAGTCGACTCTGTACTGGTAAATTTTAAACATTTGAATGAGAAGTTAAATGGGAAGAGAAAAAAGCCAAGTAGCTCATAGGGCCAGTTACTGAAATCAACCAGAATCTTTAAAATAAAGGAGGCTCAGTTGGGGGAGGTGGCCTGGCTCTCTGTCTAGTCCCTGCCTGGTCACATGTTTATTTGAGACAGGCTTCTTTGAAGTGGATGCCTCTTTGAAATGGATGGCTCAGCAATCAAAACTTAAATCAGGCACTTGCATTACAAAAAAGGGGAAAAAAAAACACAAAACTCTATCAGGTCTACACAGTATTGTACAACAGAACTTTTTTTTCCCCTGCTTTTAATCAGTTGGATTAAAATAGAGTGGTTTTCTTTTTGAAAATTAAAATATTTTTAACACAAAATTCAGAATAGGAGATGAAGCACTGGGGTGAAACAGGTGCTAGTAAAAATCAAGTCATTTATATAACATGGGAGTCTTTTTCATGAAACTAAAATTTGCTTAAAAGAATAGCAAGTTAATGTGAGGCATTAAGAAATTATGATGTGACCAAGCTGAGACTTCAAAGGGGACTCAGAAGAACTCAGTCTCACTAACTGAAAGGAGGAGACAGATACTTGAATGCCTAAAAATGAGAATAAATCTGAAAACAATGATATGAATTCCTGGAAGATGGGGATTTTCAATAACACTTTGAGGATATCATCATAAAGCACATTTTTCCCAGGACAGTGGATCATTTATTTTCACTCCCAGAAAACATGAAAACTAGAGGACTCAGGGTTTCAGTGAACCTCTGAATTTCCCAAGTGTTAAAGGAATAGTTAGCAGGAGAACATTAAAAACAAGTCATCCCAACCTAGAGAGCTTGGGATGGGATGGGGGATGGAGGACAGTTCAAGAGGGAGGGGACATATGTATTCTTGTGGCTGATTCATGTTGATGTATGGCAGAAACCAACACAACATTGTAAAGCAATTATCCTTCAATTAAAAATAAAATTGTAAAAAAAATGTCTTCTCATGTATTCTCAAAGAAAACTGGATGAATGTCAGTTATAAAGTTCATTTTCATTCTTTTTTTTTTTTTTTTTGGTTCCCTCTGGAGATCCACTGTTCATATTTTACAATCTAGCCATTTGAGATTAGAGGAAGTTCTAGGCAGGTCCTGCTTGTGATTTTGGAGAAATTAAACCACTGTTTGGGTCCCCGGTTTCAGGTAAGATCTCTGTGTAATGTCAGATACTATTTCAAACCCTGCCAGCCCTCATTTCCCCTTTTCTGATGTACTTGCATGTATTTGTAGGCACTTACATATACTTACATGTATATAAGTGCTGTGTACATGTGTATATAAGTGTGTACGTCCTTTAATCTTGTCTCTGCTTGGACTTCCTGCAGTATTGAGCCTCCATAGGCTTGCCTCCATAAAGAAGATTGAAAAGGGACCTTCTTGTATGGGGAGTTTGAGATTAGCAGATGCAAACTATTATATATAGAATGGATGAACAACAAAGTCTTACTGTATAACACAGGGAACTATATTCAGTATTCTATGATGATACATAATGGAATAGAATATGAAAATTTATATATATGAGTCACTTTGCTATATAGCAGAAATTAACACAATGTTGTAAAGCAACTATACTTCAATACTGGTGTGCTGCAGTCCATGGGGTCACAAAGAATCTGACATGACTGAGCGACTGAACTGAACTGATACTTCAATAAGATTAAAAATGTATATATAGTTGTTGAACTAATAAAAAATGAGACTTTCATGGCACAATTTGAGTTTTTCCCCTCCAAAAGCTTTCCTTGTCTTTCTGTTCAGAAAGGCAACTTATGTTGTACAACCTATGAAGAATGCTACAGAAATGTAAAGTTCCCACTGTTTTACTGTATATAACAAGGACTTGGAGGTATTAGTTAGGGTGATATATCTTTGGAACAAATAATGAAACTTAGGAGAGAGAATGAGAAAACTACTACTGTAGCTTTTACATTTTTTCTTCAAATTATTTAGCATCATTGACATTCAAGTATCTGTCTCCTCCTTTCAATTAGTGAGACTGAGTTCTTCTGGGTCCCCTTTGAAGTCTCAGCTTGGTCACATCATAATTTCTTGATGCCTCACATTAACTTAAGCACAATTAGCATCCCATTCAATTTTGCAGTCTTAATGTCACATTAGCATATTCTTTTCATTTTATAAACTATATTTAATTTATTTTTCCACAGGGTTATGATAGTGATCATTACAAAAACATATTTTTTTCATCTGTCATAAAGAAAGCAACATCTTAGACACAGATGCAGGTCAATAGTCATGGTCATAGCAGTCTATGGAATGATATGATAATACCAGTTTTTCTTAGGAGGGAAGATTTCAAGGATGTTCAGTTTCAAAGGAGAAACAGTCCCATGATCTGAAAGGCCGAAAGACTGATACCATTTTCCAAATGTTACACAGGATTGTTTCTTATAGGATTTCATATGTGGATTAGACATATAGATTAAATTATGTGTCAACATTTCAGATTTTGCCGAATGTCATTACTTTGTCAAGTATAATGCAAGAGAGAACCTGTGTGATGATTAGAATCCACATTTGGAAAGAAAATGTGTTTTTATAACAAGGGATTTTAAAGTAGCTTAGAAAGTTAGAAAATTTTAAGAATTTCTCAGAAAATTGAGTGTTGAATTATGAAAGAAAAGGTACTTGTGCTTTCAGGCTCACTCTGTGCCTCTCTTATGCTAAACACTGAGGATAAAATGGCCCCTTCTCTGTTGGAGTTTATTGAATCAGCCAAAACCTTTTCCAGTGATTACGCTAAGTCCTGAAACTTTGGCTCTAATTTCTTTTCTAAACTCCAGGCAATCTCCTATTGCATTCAGATGTAGACTGGAAAAAAAAAAAAAAGCACAAAATTATAGTTGTGGATTTGGGGGCAAAATGAGGACTGTAGCCAAGGAGACAGCATTTCAGGTAACTCTGAGAAACTGCAAGTAGTTTAGGGGGAAGGTCAGTGTTACATAAAACTTTAGTGAAGTGGGGTACTTGCACAAATTTTTGCAAAAGCCTGCTGCTAGTAAAAAGGAGCAGATGTCACCATTAATGATTTTAGTGCTTTTCTAGATATAAGGAGATGCAAAAATTGGGCTCATAAAATCAGCTTCTAAAAATGCCTAAGTATCTAAAGACCTGTTCTGCCAGTTTCTCCCTGAGCACAGAGTGCCTCATTCCTGCTCTCCACCCTGAGCTCCTTTCAGTGGGTGTTGAAAGTCAGCAGCCTTAGCAACCCATGATTTAATCCTTGTAGAAGTAGATGGTAAGTGTCAATTTGTAGTTGGCACAGATACATGCCTCTCACCCAGATTCAGTTCTGATTTTCTTTCTGGGTGAAAATTGACTCCCTCGTTGATTCTCACGTGTAATTGGTTTTACTGCTACTTGTCAAGATTCTTCACAATACAGCTCCAACATTGAAAAGTAAAGGAGATGCCAAAATGAGTCAGTTTGGATAGTCTTGACAGAATCTTCTCTCTTAATGGAGGATTGACTGGTGCCTTGGGGCGTTAAGAGGAGCCAGCCAGCAGGTGCCCAAAACAGATCACTTTAACCTGCAGAAAAACGCAACAGCCAAGAAGGATAGCAAGAAAGGAGGAACCCCAGTTCTAGGGAGGTGTGGTGCTGGGAGTCCACTAAGAGCTTGCTGAAGTTTTGTTGAGTAATCTGTACATTTTCTGATAAGTTTCCTGCTGAAACCAAATTTTGGTGAGGCACATTATCATTTAAGAGACTTAGCAAATGACAGCTAGTTATTATTTTGGTACAGTGTGATACCATTGATTGTTTGCATTTAGTTAGAAATGCTTAGATAATGATATAAAGGGGTTCTGGCAATGGGTTTTAAAGAGCTGGTCCTTGAAATCCTGAAATATATTCAGTTATTGCTTATAGATTAATATATCAGGGAAGCTATAAAGATATTTTAACCCAGCAATGCCTGACATCCAGGTTTGTGCTTTTTGTCATTCAAGCAGAGGTAATAGTCAGCAGTTTATTTGCTAATTAAAGGCTCTTTGGAAAAGCTGGACAGGGTTTGAGAATTGTTTCTCAACTGTTTAATTTATTATAGAGGGTGAATTGTTTTAAACAAGATGAGAGAATGTACAGAAATCCCCGGTGCCCACTTCATGTTCCTTAACCCTTGTGGATTAATCAGCTTCCCAACTCCTGTAATAACAGCATCTGGCTCAGTTGCATCTTCCTTCTCTTCCTTTCTTCCCTGGGGCACTTCTCTGTCACAGATTTTCAGAACTCTGGGGAGAAGCCATCTAGACACTGAGTCATATATAAATTTGAGTTTCAGGTCACTAAACCTCCTCCAGATCAAGGCACTGGAGCCAATAGCTAAGAGCCTCTTTTTCTCTGCCTTGAGCAGACACTGATGAGGTCCATTTTACATACCTCTACAAAGGTGCCCAGGGTTCTCAAGTTCCAAATCCCTGTAATGGGAATCAACTTGAAAATATATCATTGGAATTTTTTTCCCTTTTGCTCTGTTTCTCCTTCTGTAATTATTCACTTTTCCTTTTTAAGGGAATTTCTTCCCAAAATAATCAACACACGCTCTTTCTTAAGAATTTACTTTGCAAGAACTCAGACTAAGACACTTGGTACTAGAAATAGCCCTTGAAAGCAAACCTTCAGGATGAGATTCTGAAGTGATATGGAAAAGGTAACTCTACTCGTGTATTAGGTAGGGGAGGGATACTCCTAGGCATTTGGAACATCATATTCACTTTTATTGTCTCATAGTTTCATCCAGTGGTTCAGAGACTCATTCTGTGCTAATTTTCTTGGGTTTTGTGTACAAAATTTGGATGAATACTCAAAGTAGGGGTGGAACCCTCAAATTACTTCTCTGACCTGTAGAAATATAAGCCAGTACCATAGGAAAGAATAAGAAACCTCTGATCCCTCCTCTCTGGAAAAGATACATCAGAACTAATACTGCATCCCAAGAGGAACAGTTAGTGCCTACTGCAGACATCAAAAGTATGCAGGATTTGTGATTCTCGTCTTAGCTTAGTTCTCAGTCATGTCCGACTCTTTGCAACCCCATGGACTGCAGCATGCCAGGCTTCCATGTCTTTCACCATCTCCCTGTGTTTCCTCAAACTCATGGCCATTCAGTCAGTGATGCCATCCAACCATCTTGTCTTCTGACATTCCCTTCTCTTCCTGCCTTCAGTCTTTCTCAGCATCAGGGTCTTTTCCAATGAGTTGGGTCTTTGTAACAGATGGCCAAAGTATTGGAGTTTCAGCTTCATTATCAGTCCTTCCAATGAATATTTAGGGTTAATTTCCTTTAAATAGTAGAGTGGGTAACTATTCCCTTCTCCAGGGAGTCTTCCTAATCCAGGGATAGAACCCACATCTCCTGTATTGCAGGTAAATTCTTTACTGTCTAAGCCACTAGGGAAGCCCATTTTACCATTTATTTCATCTGTATCACTCCCTGAAACAACCAGAAGAATCATGACAAATCTCTCCTCAGACCAAGTAACCCACCAGATTGAATAGTGCTATGAATTGTGTGATGGGTAAGGAAACTCTGGGGGTTCACTGATAAGCTCCAAGTAAAGAACTGCAGTTCAGACCCCTGTGGTTCTCATATACACCAGTGCCTTCTGCAGCTTGGAATTTACCTAGGCCAAGGGGAGAAGATGCCAGAGAAGAGCAAAAACAGAGAGAGAAGGAAATAAGGTCCAGTAGTAGGGGCTGAAGCATTGAAAGCATCCAGTCGGATAGAACACCCCTGAAGGTTACAGAATTAAATTTCTATCACTGAGCTGTTATATTTAATAATAGATTATAATGAGCTACTCTACCCACTCCAGTATTCTTGCCTGGAAAATTCCATGGGCAGAGAAGCCTGGCGCACTACAGTCCATGGGGTCACAAAGAGTCAGACATGACTGAGTGACTAGCACATGCGCACTCTATTCAAAGGGCTTTGATTTGTACCTGGCATCAAAAAGGTAATCAACAAATAATAGTTATTATGCTTATCATTAATGATGAATGAGATTGAGTGTCTTTCATAGAAAATGATAATAAATATTGTTAACCAGTTCTGTTCTAAATGATCACCTTCAGCAGCAGGGCTATAGTAAGTAGTTGAGAGATATATCTCAGATTCCCTAAGGGAATTTTCTTTCCAAGCACAAAGGGTTAATGTCTTAAAGCTAACTTATGGTAACACAAGTCATATTCTCACATAAACTAGCCCTTCCTCTATGTACAAAATAGAGCCATAGGTATTAATTACTTCAGGAAAATGTTGATGCTGTTAAATGGTAATGTCAGATAATTGAGTGATTTTTGTCCATTATGCCAAATTTTACATTTGCTGGGTTTGTGATTTTTTTTTCTGGGACGCTGGTGACTTCATTCTTGAGCTGAGTAGCATCGAGGGATCATAGTGAACTGAGCCCTTCTAGCCCACACTGTTCTGGTTATACAGCTGGATTATGGGTCTTTACTGCCCTAAAAAAGTCTCTGAAGAAAATGATAAGAAAGACTATCATTGTAGGAGTAGTTGGGGATATGAAATAAAGCAAAGAGATTCAAATGGTGGCAGGAATGACACACTTGGAAGATCACTTATTTGGTAAAATGTCTTGGTTACATGTCTTTCCATGTATTATGTTTATTCCTTGTCATTTCTGGTGACAGAAAATGCTTTTTAAATTACTTTGAATGTATAATCTTTTCTCTTTCTGTTCTTAATGTGCAAGAACAGGAAAAGCAGAATTATGTTGTAATACACGAAATAAGATGAAATGGCATAATGGCTTTGAAACATTTTAAAAAGTAAAAAGCTGTGTAAAAGCAAGTTCAGTATAAATTTAATATCACATATAATGTAATGATATAAATGCATGNTACTATTTATCAAGGAAATTTTTACATTACATATTGTTGACATTGTTTTCAAAGATTTACATCTCCCTTGAATTTTTTGCCCTCACAGGAGAATGATTTTATATTCTTTTTCATTTATGCTCTATATTTTGCACTTCTAAAAAACAGTGTGCTTGATAAATGCCCTAAACCATGACACATCCTCTTAGAATTCAGTTAGTCTGGCTAGAGAAAACATCAGGTTGATTATAAGCCTGTGTCTAAGTTTTATTATAGTTTGTGTGCAAGAGAAAGTGCTAGTATGCTAATTAAAGAGCCGTTCTTGGTAGGGATATTTCATAAATGAAGAAAATGATTAGATGATAATCGTTACCCTGATACACATATAAAAAAGAAAGTCTGTATAAATACTACTAGATTCATGACTAAAGGGCAACTGACCATATGGTAGCTGAGTCACTGGTTTTCCAAGCCAAATTTTAAACGAATTATAGTTCATCAGGAAGGTATTTCAAAAATTTTTCAGAAATGTTTATGTCTTTCCAAAGGAGGTTAAAAAATTGAAATCTTAATCATGTTCCTAGATATGGAATTTTTTTTTACATACCTAATTATTTCAATATGTTCTTTATCATGTAGTGACTAATCTTACATAAACTATATTCATAAATTGCCAATTTTTTTAATCCTAGAAAAGAATGTTAATTTTTTAACATGTGCTGAACTGCTAGGAAAAACAAAATCTACCTAATGAAGAAAAACACTAGGATTTTTTAAAATTATTTTATTTTTTATTGAAGGATAATTGTTTTATAGAATTTTGCAGTTTTCTGTCAAACATCAATATAAATCAGCTATAGGTATACATATATCCTCTCCCTTTTGAAACTCCCTCCCATCTCCTTCCCCATTCCACCCTCTAGGTTGATACACAGCCCCTGTTTGAGTTTCCTGAGCCATACAGCAAATTCCCATTGGCTAAATGTTTCACATATGGTAATGTAAGTTTCCATGTTACTCTTTCCATACATCTCACCCTCTCCTCCCCTCTCCCCATTTCCATAAGTCTATTCTCTATATCTGTTTCTCCATTGTTGCCCTGTAAATAAATCCTTCAATACCATTTGTATAAATTCCATATAATTGTGTTAGAATACGGTATTTATCTTTCTCCTTCTAAGTTACTTCACTCTATATAATAGGTTCTATGTTCATCCATCTCAGAACTGACTCAAATGTGTTGTTTTTTATGGCTGAGTAGTATTCCATTGTGTATATATACCACAACTTCTTTATCCACTCATCTGTCAATGGACATCTAGGTTGCTTCCATGTTCTAGCTATTGTAAATAGTGCTGCAATGAACAATGGGATAGATGTGTTTCTTTCAATTTTAGTTTCCTCAGGGTATCTGCCTAGGAGTGGAATTGCTGTGTCATATGGTGGTTTAATACCTAGTTTTTTAAGGAATCTCCATACCGTCTTCCATAGTGGTTGTATCAATTTACATTCCCACCAACAGGGCAAGAGTGTTTCCTTTTCTCCACACCCTTTCCAGCATGTATTGTTTGTAGACTTTTTGATGAGGGCCATTCTGACTGGTGTGAGGTGATATCTCATTGTAGTTTTGATTTGCATTTCTCTAATAATGAGCTATGTTGAGCATCTTTTCATGTGTCTGTTAGCCAGCTGTATGTCTTCTTTGGAGAAATATTTGTTTAGGTGTTTTTCCCACTTTTTGATTGTGTTGTTTGTTTTTCTGGTATTGAGTTATATGAGCTGCTTGTATATTTAGAATATTAATCCTTTGTCAGTTGTTTCATTTGCTATTATTTTCTCCCACTCTGAGGTTTGTCTTTTCACCTGGCTTATAGTTTCTTTTGCTGTGCAAAAGCTTTTAAGTTTAATCAGGTCCCACTTGTTTACTTTTGTTTTTATTTCCATTACTCTAGGAGGTGGGTCATAGAGGATCTCACTTTGGTTTATGTCATTGAGTGTTCTACCTATATTTTCCTCTAAGGGTTTTATAGTTTCTCATCTTACATTGAGGTCTTTAATCCATTTTGAGTTTCTCTTTGTGTATGGTGTTAGGAAGTGTTCTAGTTTCATTCTTTTACATGTTGCTGTCCAGTTTTCCCAGCACCATTTATTGAAGAGGCTGTCTTTGCCCCATTGTATATTCTTTTCTCCTTTGTCAAGAATAAGGTGCTCATATGTGCATGGGTTTATTTCTGGGTGTTCTATCTTGTTCCATTGGTCTATATTTCTGTCCTGTCTCAGTACCATACAGTCTTGATTGTAGCTTTGTAGTATAACCTGAAGTCAGGAAGCTTGATTCCTCCAGCTCCATTCTTCTTTCTCCAGACTGCTTTGGCTATTTGGGGTCTTTTGTATTTCCATATGAATTGTGAAATGTTTTATTCTAGTTTGGTGAAAAATGCCATTGGTAATTTGATAGGGATCACATTAAATCTGTAGATTGCATTTGGTAGTATAGTCATTTTCACAATATTGATTCTTCCTACCTAGGAACATGGAATATCTCTCTGTTTATGTCATCTTTGATTTCTTTCATTAGTGTCTTATAATTTTTTGTGTACAGTTTATTTATTTTAGGTAAGTTTATTCTTAGAATTTAATTCTTTTTCTTGCAATGGTGAATGGTATTGATTACTTAATTGCTTTTTCTGATTTTTCATTGCTAGTATATAGAAATGCAAGTGATTTCTGAGTATTGATTTTGTATCCTGCAACTTTGCTAAATTCACTGATTAGCTCTAGTAATTTTCTGATACTATCTTCAGTGTTTTCTATGTACGGTATCATGTCATCTGGAAGCAGTCAGAGCTTTACTTCTTCTTTTCTGATCTGGATTCCTTTTATTTCTTTTTCTTCTCTGGTTGCTGTAACTAGGACTTCCATAACTATGGTGAATAATAGTGGTGAAAGTGGACACTCTCGTCTTGTTCCTGATCTTAGGGGGAATGCTTTTAGTTTTTCACCATCAAGAATAATGTTTGCTTAGGCGTATCATATATTGCCTTTACTATGTTGAGATTGGTTCCTTCTGTGCCCATTTTTTGGGAAAGTTTTAATCATAAATAGGTCCTGAATTTTGTCAAAGGCTTCTTCTGCATCTATTGAGATGATTGTATGGTTTTTATCTTTCAGTTCGTTAATGTGGTATATCACATTGATTTCTGTATATTGAAGAATCCTTGCATCCCTGGAATAAACCCAACTTGATTGTATGAGCGTTTTGAAGTGTTGCTGAATTCTGTTTGCTAAAATTTTGTAGAGGATTTTTGCATCTATGCTCATCAGTGATATTGGCCTGTAGTTTTGTTTTTTGTGTGTTGTCTTTGTCTGGTTTTGGTATCAGGGTGATGGTGGCATCAAAGAATGAATTTGGAAGTGTTCCTCCCTCTGCAATTTTTGAAAGAATTTTAGAAGGATAGGCATTAACTCTTCTCTAAATGTTTGATAGAATTCAAAGCAAAAATACAAGCCCAATCATCAGCAGACAGGAGTACCACCTCACTCAGCCTTGCCCATCAGTGGAAAAACAGACAAAAACTCAGCACAAATCTGACCCTATACAAAGCTCACACAAACCACTGGACCAACCTTAGGTGGGCAAAAACTAAAAGGAAGAAAGAATTCCAGCTTCTTCAGGAAAAAAATTCAAATTTCCTTGAAGCTTGGGAAAGTTCAGTTCAGTTCAATTCAGTCACTCAGTCGTGTCCGACTCTTTGCGACCCCATGAATCGCAGCACACCAGGCCTCCCTGTCCATCACCATCTCCCGGAGTTCACTCAGACTCATGTTCATCGTGTCCGTGATACCATCCAGCCATCTCATCCTGGGTCGTCCGCTTCTCGTCCTGCCCCCAATCCCTCCCAGCATAAGAGTCTTTTCCAATGAATCAACTCTTCGCATGAGGTGGCCAAGTACTGGAGTTTCAGCTTCAGCATCATTCCTTCCAAAGAAATCCCAGGGTTGATCGCCTTCAGAATGGACTGGTTGGATCTCCTTGCAGTCCAAGGGACTCTCAAGAGTCTTCTCCAACACCACAGTTCAAATGCATCAATTCTTCAGCACTCAGCCTTTTTCACAGCCCAACTCTCACATCCATACATGACCACAGGAAAAACCATAGCCTTGACTAGATGGACCTTAGTCGGCAAGGTAATGTCTCTGCTTTTGAATATGCTATCTAGGTTGGTCATAACTTTTCTTCCAAGGAGTAAGCGTCTTTTAATTTCATGGCTGCAGTCA
>SJYQ01003348.1:11709-32367 GCA_006410935.1 Redunca redunca | reverse complement strand
TCCCCCCCCCCCCCCCCACACTTGTTAAGTGTAGCTTCTGCACTGGGTACTTTAACTGCGTTATTTCGTTAAGGTTCTCAGAATCCGGTAGGTCTATACCTTGGTTCTTACCTCAGAGAACTGGGGCGGGAATGTGGCCCAAGGTTGGCGCTGGGAATCCCAGGCCGCATGTAAGCACCTCCTACTGGCACACTGTGGCGTCCTACTACCAGAAAGTTCTGTCTGTTGAAGGAAGCTCTTCAGAAAACCATGGGAGGCCTTTTATTACTTTAAATTTCTGAACCTGTTCAGGGAAACGTTACTATCTTTCTCATGGTAATTTCTCACAGAAATTTTCACAGATGCAGAAATTTTCCTGGGCATGGGCCAGAATTTCATAGTAAGGCTGGGGAACGAATTCTTGCTCTTTGGAAGACCAGATGTTACGTGACCTCACTTGAAAGTTGTGTGAATTTTCTTGAGATCTTTTTTCAGTACCTTTCTCATCTAAACTTTAAAAAAATTAATTTTTATTGGAGTATAGTTGCTTTACAATGTTGTGTTAGTTTCTGCTGCATAGGAAAGTGAATCAGCCATACATATGCATATATCCACTCTTTGGCTTTCCTTCCCATTTAGGTCACTGCGGGGCACTGAGTGGAGTTCCCTAGTGTGTACACACACACACACACACACACACACACGCGCGCGCGCGCGCGCTACTTTCTCAACTTGTTCCACTGTCGTCTTCTCCACCCTCTTCATGCTCACATGTCTATTCTCAACCTCTGTGTCTCTATTCCTATCCTGCAAACAGGTTTATTAGTACCATTTTTCTAGATTCCATACATATGGATCTTCCTGATGCAGGGATTGAACCTTCATCTCTTATGTCTCTTGATTGGAAAGCGGGTTCTTAACCTCTAGTGCCACCTGGGAAGCCCAGTGCATTAATATACAATATTTGTTTTTCTGTTTCTGACTTACTTCACTCTGTATGACAATCTCCAGGTCCATCCACGTCTCCACAAAGGATCCAATTTCGCTCATTTTTATGACCGAGTAATTAATATCCCACTGTATATAGGTACCACATCTTTATCCATTCCTCTGCTGATGAACAATTAGGTTGCTTGCATAATCTGGCTATTGTAAATAGTGCTTCAGTGAACCTTTGGGTGCATGTGTCATTTTGAATTATGATTTTCTCTGGGTATGTGCCAAGTAGAGGGATTGCTGGGTCATATGGTAGTTTTAGTTTTTTAAGGAACTTCCATATAGTGGTTGTATCAGTTTATATTCCCACCAACAATGCAAGAAGGTTCCCTTTTCTCCACAACCTTTCCAGCATTGTCTGTAGATTTTTAAAATGATGGCCATTCTGACAGGTGTGAAGTGGCATCTCATAGTAGTTTTGATTTGCATTTCTCTAATAATGAGTGATGCGATTCATGGGGTTGCAAAGAGTTGAACAAGACTGAGCGACTGAACTGAGCTGAATTAGTGATGTTGAACATCTCTTCCTGGGTTTGTTGGCCATCTCCCTTAACTAAGCGCTGCACTCAATATGTCAGCAAATTTGGAAAATTCAGCAGTGGCCACAGGACTGAAAAGGTCAGTTTTTATTCCAATCCCAAAGCAAGGCAATGCCAAGAATGTTCAAACTACTGCACAATTGCACTCATTTCACAAGCTAGAAAGGGAATACTCAAAATCCTTCAAGCTAGGCTTCAACGGTACATGAACTGAGAACTTCCAGATATACAAGCTGGACTTAGAAAAGGCAGAGGAACCAGCAATCATCAACCAGTGATCAACTGCCGACATCTGCTGGATCTAGAAAAAGCAAGGGAATTCCAGAAAATCATCTACTTCTGCTTCATTGACTATGCTAAAGCCTTTGACTGTGTGGATTACAACAAGCTGTGGAAAATTCTTAAAAATATGGGAATACCAGACCACCTTACCTGCTTCCTGAGAAACCTGTAGACAGGTCAAGAAGCAACAGAGCTGAACATGGAACAACAGACTGGTTTCAAATTGGGAAAGGAGTACATCAAGCCTGTACATTGTCACCCTGCTTATTTAAGTTATATGCAGAGTACATCATGCGAAATGCCAGGCTGTATGAATCACAAACTGAAATCAAAACTGCTGGGAGAAATATCAGTGACCTATGACACCACCATTATGGCAGAAAGCAAAGAGGAACTCAAGAACGTCTTGATGAAGGTGAAAGAGGAGAGTCAAAAAGTTGACTTAAAACTCAACATTCAAAAAACTAATATCATGGCCTCCAGTCCCATCACCTCATGGCAAATAGATGGGGAAACAATGGAAACAGTGACAGACTTTTTCTTGAGCTCCAAAATCTCTGAGGATGGTGACTGCAGCCATGAAGTCCAATGATGCTTGCTCCTTGGAAGAAAAGCTATTACAGATAAAGACAGCATATTAAAAAGCAGAGACATCACTTTGCCGACAAAGGTCTGTCTAGTCAAAGCTATGGTTTTTCCAGTAGTCATGTACAGATGTGAAAGTTGGACCATTAAGAAGGCTGAGCACCGAAGAATTGATGCTTTCAAACTGTGGTGCTGGTGAAGACTCTTGAGAGTCCCTTGGGCAGCAAGGAGATCAAACCTGTAAATCCTAAAGGAAATCAGTCCTGAATATTCATTGAAAGGACTGATGCTGAAGCTGAAGCTCAATACTTTGACCACTTGATGTGAAGGGCTGACTTATTGGAAAAGGCCCTGATGCTGGGAAGGATTGAAGGCAGGAGGTGAAGGGGATGACAGTGGAAGAGATGATTGGATGCATCACTGATTCAGTGCATGTGAGTTTGAGCAAACTCTGGCAGATGGTGAAGGTCAGGGAAGCCTGCCATGCTGCAGTCCATGGGGTTGTAGAGTCAGACACGACAGAGTGACAGAACAACAGCTTAACTAAAATAAGGTACTAAGTGTCTCAGCTCAGTTCAGTCGCTCAGTCGTGTCCGATTCTTTGCGACCCCATGAATCGCAGCACGCCAGGCCTCCCTGTCCATCACCAACTCCCGGAGTCCACTCAAACTCATGTCCATTGAGTCAGTGATGCCATCCAGCCATCTCATCCTCTGTTGTCCCCTTCTCCTCCTGCCCCCAACCCCTCCCAGCATCAGAGTCTTTTCCAGTGAGTCATGACATGGCCAAAGTAGTGGAGTTTCAGCTTCAGCATCAATCCCTCCAATGAACACCCAGGACTGATCTCCTTTAGTTTAAATCTATTTAATTGTGGATGAGGAGCAAAATACTTGAGAATTGTAAGAATAAGTTTTATATAATTTGAGATTTTGCTTTTAAAAATTTTATCTTTTTATTTGATTTTAATTTGGCAGAGCTACGTGGGTGGTCTCAGTTTCTTTATGAACACTATATGAGAGCAAAATTATTTCTGACATTTCCAGGCATAACTTTTATCATTATATTAACATTTACTTTTGTATCATGTATGCACATGTACTTTTATCATGTATATTAACATTTATATTAACATTTGCTTTTCTAGTAGACACTATCCAAGAGGAAATAAAGCTTTTTCTTTTTATCTCTTATATTCTATGTATGTTGAGATAATCTATAATTTTATCTTACTATTTATTAGTTATATCTTCAAGTCTTTTTATTTATTTATGTATTTTTTATTTTTTACCACAAATAAGATCTTTTATTTGTCACCATTAAGAGTTTGCATTTTAACCTGATTCTTGGACTGGTGGCTCGTATCCATCAGCTCGTTCAACTTTAGCACCTGTCTCATCCCCAATAGCTTTTCCAGAACTACTACCTTCCCCATGTAGCTCCATGAGTTTTCCCAATTCAAATTTGGGCTTCTTCAGCATTTTTACTTTTCTAACGAAGACATCATGGAGCAGATAAATAGATTGGCAAGCCTTTTCTATGTCTTTTCCAGTGCTATCTGGAATCAATTTATTGACCACCTCTTTCAAGTCATTTGTCTGCACCTCTTGGGTCATGATTTCCATAATCTTCTTGCGCATCTGGCGCACCTGCTGGTGCTGGGCGTAAGAGGTCTTCCAAATCTGATTGTTGCGCTTTTTAGTAAAACCCACACAGAACAGAGGAAGCAAGTAACCATCAGTAGTCTTGACATCAACGTGAGCTTCAATCATGGTCTGCCATTTTTTGACCATGGAGCACATTTTGTCATGGGTAAGATCCATACCATAAAAGTTAGTCAGGCAGTTTTTGCCTTGAACATCTTCAGTAATTAGCTTGAATTTTCTAAATGCTACTTCATCATTCTGCAGATCAGCAAGATTCACTTCAAAAACACGACCTTTGAGGCCATGAGATGCGATTTTGGTTCCTTGAGTTCTCGTGACCAATGTTTTCCCAATATTCCTTATATTGAACATAGCTGGTGCTTTCACATCATACCAATCTTTTTTAGAAAATGGGTCAACCACTTTCTTCTTGGCTCCCTTTTTGCCTCCTTTCGTAAGGCGCTTGTTCTTGCCGACTGCCATGGTGCCGATCAGAGAGCCAAAAGTTGAAGTCTTTAAAAAATTCCTTTCTTCTGTGTCGCTGAATGATAATATTTATGGAAAATTCTTACTCTTCCCTAACTTCCCCTTCCCCTTTTAAGAATTTTCTTCACTTGCTTAAACACTTGACAGTAATGAGAGTTGATTATGGTTAAAATAGTTAAATCAGAAATTCTACTGAGGGTTTTTGTGTGTGTAGAGGAAAGGAATGCTGCAAAGGAAAAGAATATTATAAAATTAACGTGCATTTGGTAAGAACAATTGTGATTAATTTTTTTTGCATCATTTAAAAAATGCAATACCTAGATTTAACATTATTTTGATGATTTTTCCTCTGAATTTTAATTTTCAGCTTCTTTGAGTTACTATAGGCTTTTAAAAAGCTAAAATTGCCTTTTAAAATGATTTATCATATTGCTAAAATGAGCCAGGAGGTCAAATTTATTATAGGTGTTATTTTTAAAAAGTGTGAATTTCTAAATTAGTTCTTTTCCAGCATTAGCTCTTTAGCCTTGCTATTTAATGCAGTGAGTGGCAAGTAACAGAAAAAAAAATACATATGTTTCAACCCAATTATGATATAAGTATGTTATCATTCATGACAATAACATCATAAAAATTTGATTTTCAACTATGGACATTTTAGTTTATAAAGGTCCCCTGTGATTCTGGTTGCCTCCTACTCCATACCACCCCCAGATTTTGTTCCTTTATGTGGTAGTTTTTATTAAGCTAATTTGCATGTGGAAGGCAAATATTTGTGGCTTTCACTCAGAAACTTTCTTGATGCCACTTTCAGAAGCAGAATACTGAGAAGGATAGGGCATATGTTTGGGAGCAGTGTGACATTTCTTTGTCCTTTTATAACAAATCAAAACTTAACTTGAATTATTTTGATGATCCCCCCAATTTTAATAAATCAGAATTTAAATGTTGGAATAGCATTAGAGCTAGTCCAATCCTTTTATTTTCAGATAGGAACTGTGGCCCATGAGTGGTTGCCCAAGGTCACACATCTAATTAGTGGCAGATCTAAGACTATAATTTGTTGTATTAGCCTACTTTGTTTACTAGATTTTGTTGCCCTCATGTTTTCTCTGTTAGTCTCTGGCTCAGTGACATGTAGCTCTAGAAGTGTGTATACGGCAGTGTGCATGCATGCTCAATTGTGTCTGACTCTTTTCGACCCCATGGGCTGTAGCCTGCCAGTCTCCTCTATTCATGGGATTTTCCAGGCAAGAATATTGGAGTGGGTTGCCATTTCCTTCTCCAGAGGATCTTCCCAACCAGGGAGATTAGGGAGCCAACAATAGGGAAGAGTTGTGAGTTGAACATTGAAAGCCTATGAAATATCAGATATTGAATATATTGTGGTGGATAATTTTTGCTCTTCTTTTTTCCAGTATGCATCCTCCAAACTGATGATGACTCTTCAGTCGCACTTAAGGAGGATGGATCCTCCCCCATTGGGTGTGAACTTACTTCACTTGTTAGTCAAGGTATTCCATCCTGCTCTGGTTAAGGGGTAGGCATGGGACTTGGTTTTCTGTTGCTGAATAATAGGTTATCACAAATTTAGTGGCATAAACAACGTGAATTTATTATCTTATGTTTCTGTGGGTCAGGTGTGTGGTCACGGGTTGACTGTGTCATCTGCTCAGGGTCTCACCAGTTTTCAAGGTGCTGACTGAGACTTTGTTCTCATCTAAGGCTTGGGATCCTCTTCTAGGATCACCAGTTGTTACCAGAATTCAGCTCCTGTGGTGTTAGGACTTTTTGGCTGTCAGTGGAGGACCTTTCTCAGTTCCTAGAGGCTGCCCACTTACCTTGCCATGTGGCCCTCTCTACAACATGGTAGTTGGGGTCTTCAAGGCCAGCAGGAGAAAACTGCTCTCTAGTTTACTACAGTAGAGTTTTATATAATATAATGTAATCACTGCACTGACTATTGCATCATACCACAGATCCTGCTCAAGTGAGGGGAATTATACAGACTGTGTATAGTGTGGGCAGGGATCTGCAGAGCTATCTTTGAATTCTGTCCACCAGACAGCTCAAGCTGGGCCAATCAGACTCTCTCAGAATCCCTGTTCTTTCCATTATACAATTGTATTTTTATGGGCATCCTACAGAGCACACAACCAAGAAAGGTCCATCTAGTCAAAGGTACAGTTTTTCCAGTAGTCATGTATGGATGTGAGAGTTGGATTATACAGAAAGCTGAGCGCCGAAGAATTGATGCTTTTGAACTGTGGTGTTGGAGAAGACTCTTGAGAGTCCCTTGGACTGCAAGGAGATCAATCCAGTCCATCTTAAAGGAAATCAGTACTAAATATTCACGGGAAGGACTGATGCTGAAACTGATACTTTGGCGTCCTGATGAGAAGAACTGACTCTTTGGAAAAGACCCTGATGCTGAGAAAGATTGAAGATGGGAGGAGAAGGGGACGACAGAGGATGAGATGGTTGGATGGCATCACTGACTCTATAGACATGAGTTTGAGTAAGCTCTGGGAGTTGGTGATGGACAGGGAAGCCTGGCGTGCTGCAGTCCATGGGGTTGCAAAGAGTTGGACATGACTGAGTGACTGAACTGAATTGAACTCAGCACTGCACAGTACATATGGTAACCAGTGATAGGTAATCAGAGTGTGGAAATTTAAACTTAGCTGCTTTGTGTGCTTTTGCACTTCATTTAAAACGAATAGACTTGGTAACAACAGCAGAGTTTGAAAGGCTTAGCCACCATTCAAGATTCTTGAATTTAATTCTATACTGATTGGAGAATAACCCTAGCTGTACATTTGTGGCAACATATGTAAAGGGCTTAGTTCAGAATGGCCAA
Organism: Redunca redunca; assembly: GCA_006410935.1. NCBI lineage: Eukaryota > Metazoa > Chordata > Mammalia > Artiodactyla > Bovidae > Redunca > Redunca redunca. The sequence goes on along the minus strand of SJYQ01003348.1, from coordinate 24,997 downwards.
AAATTTTACTGATTTATTGGCAGCAAAACCCTGATGAAAATTTAGTTGTTAAATTACAGGCATCTCGAAAAGTGATGTAAATAATTCTCAGGAAAATTATTCCTTTGCAAATGACTGTGTTTTTGCATGTATGTGTGCTCATTCGTGTCTGACTGAGTCTCTGTGGACTGTAGCTTACCAGGCTCCTCTGTTCATGGGATTTCCAAGGCTAAAGAATACTGGAGTGGGTTGCCATTTCCTCCTCCAGGGGCTCTTCCCAGGTATGGAACCTGTATCTCTTGCATCTCCTGCATTGGCAGGCAGATTCTTTACCACTGAGCCATTTGGGAAGCCACCAACTGTGCTTTTGAAGTCTAAGCAATTAGTTGGGGATTGCGTTTTGATCATTTTATTGCTTGTATATATTTTAAAGAAGACTGGAGATATATCCTAGTAAGGACTAGAAAAATTTATTGGTAGGATTTTCCTCTAATGCCATGCCAACTAAGAAATAAAGTCAAGAATGATGGAATCCTCTTTTCTTGAAGGGTACAATGCTAGTATGATATTCAGTCTTGAGTTCTCAATAGTAGCACCTACTGATTTTGAAACAGCAGAGATCTAGATCTACTAAAGACATCTTAGTATACTTTTAAGTCCAATTAAATATCAAAAGGGCAGCTTATTTATAAGAATTGCATTGCCTTATTAAACTCTCTGGACTGGCTCTTTATATAGAATTGATGGTACTAGGGTTTGCAAGTGGGATTTTTTAAAATTTATTTTTAATTGGAGAATAGTTTCTTTACAATTTTGTGTTGGCTTCTGCCGTACAACAATGTGAATCAGTCATAAGTATACACATCTCCCTGCTCTCTTGAGTCTCTACCCAGTCCTACCTTCTAGGTTGTTACTCCAAATGGATTTTAAAAAGGCAACTGATATTATGAACAGAGGTCATTAAAAATAACTTTATGAATTATAAAAAATACAGCTATACACAATGTAATAATGTTATAAAAAGTTTTAATAAATAGAAAAAACCCTGACTCACTTAAGCCTTTTTTAGCATCTCTGCTTTATCTTTCCCCTTACACTTACAAAGGTTTTTGCATAATTTTACTTGTGTATGTGACAATTTTTCTGCTTTTGTTTTATTGAGATAAATTTATATAACATAAAAGTCCCAATTTTAACCATTAAAGTACATGTCAGGGGCTTCCAGTACATTCATTACATGAAACCATCACCATTATCTATTGGGCTAGCTAAAAAGTTCATTTGGGTTTTCCACAATATCTTACTACAGAACATTTTCATCATCCTAGGAGGAAACCCTGTACCCTGTACCAATCTCTCCATACTCTTTCACTCTTTCTGTTTCCTGGCAATTAATCTGTTTCTGTCCCTATCAGTTCAGTTCTGTTCAGTTGCTCAGTCATGTCCAACTCTTTGAGACCCCATGGACTGCAGCATGCCAGGCTTACTTGTCCACCACCAACTCCAGGAGCTTACCCAAACTCATGTCTATAGAGTCAGTGATGCCATCCAACCATCTCATCCTCTGTCATCCCCTTCTCTTCTCAGCATCAGGGTTTTTTCCAGTGAGTCAGTTCACATCAGTTGGCCAAAGTATTGGAATTTCAGTTTCAGCATCAGTCCTTCCAGTGAATATTCAGGACTGATTTCCTTTAGGATGGACTGGTTAGATCTCCTTGCTGTCCAAGGGACTCTCAAGAGTCTTCTCCAAAACCACAGTTTCAAAAGTATCAATTCTTCGGCACTCAGCTTTCTGTATAGTCCAACTCTCACATCCATACATGACTACTGGAAAAACCATAGTTTTGACTAGACGGACCTTTGTTCGCAAAGTAATGTCTTTGCTTTTTAATATGCTGTTGAGGTTGGTCATAGCTTTTCTTCCAAGGAGTAACCATCTTTTAATTTCATGGCTGCAGTCACCATCTGCAGTGATTTTGGAACCCCCCCAAAAATAAATTCTGTCACTGTTTCCACTGTTTCCCCATCTGTTTGCCATGAAGAGATGGGACCGGATGGGTCTGGATGTCACAGATGAGATCTTAGATCTGTCCCTATAGGTTTACCTATTCTGTACATTGCATATAAATGGAATCATATGATATGGATTTTTGTGTCCAGCTTTTTTCACTTAGCATACCATTTTCAAGGTTATATGTGACTATACCATACATCACTATTTTTTAATTTTTTTGTGTGTTTCGACAGTAATTTTCTGTGTTGCCTTTAAAAGATTGTGACAAAATATGCATAACACTAAATATGGCATTTTACCTATTTTTAAGTGTACAATTCAGAATTCAGGGACACTGAATGCAATTACAGTGTTGTACCACCAACCACTATCCATTTGCAGAACCTCATCATCCTGAATGGAAATTCTGTGCTTATTAAACCATAACTCCTCATTCCTCCCTCTCCTCCTCAGCTCTTGGTAACCTCCCTCCTCCTGTTGGTCTCTATAGGTACCTTGTATAGGTAGAATCATACAGTATTTATCTTTTTGTGTCTGACATATTTTACTTAACATAATATGCTTTTGAACTGGTGTTGGAGAAGACTCTTGAGAGTCCCTTGGACTGCAAGGAGATCCAACCAGTCCATCCTAAAGGAGATCAGTCCTGGGTGTTCATTGGAAGGACTGATGCTGAAGCTGAAACTTCAATACTTTGGCCACCTCACGCAAAGAGTTGACTCATTGGGAAAGACTCTGATGCTGCGAGGGATTGGGGGCAGGAGGAGAAGGGGTTGACAGAGGATGAGATGGCTGGATGGCATCACTGACTCAATGGACATGAGTTTGGGTAGGCTCTGGGAGGTGGTGATAGGGAGGCCTGGCGTGGTGCGATTCATGGGGTTACACAGAGTTGGACACGACTGAGCGACTGAACTGAACTGAATATTTCCAAGGTTTATCCATGTTGTATCATGTATCATAATTTCCTTTCATTTCTGGCAGAATAATATTCCATTGTGTGTATGTAGTACTGCATTTTGTTTATCCATTTGTCTAATGATGGATACTTGTGTTGTTTCTAACTTTTGTTTTTTGTGAATAATGCTGCTGTCAACAGTGGTGTACAAGTATCACTTCGTTTCTTTTCAGAATGATAATTGCATTGTATGGGTATACTGCATTTTGTTTATCTAATCACCATTGGGTTGTTTCTACTTTTTTGGCTATATTTATGAATAATTCTGCTATGACATTTGTGTACAAGAATTTGAACATCTGTTTGCAGTTCTCTTGAGTAGATACCTGGGAGTGGAATTGTGGGGTCATAGAGTAATTTTATGTTTAACTCTTTGAGGAACTGCCAAACTGTTTTGCAGTGGCTGCATCATTTTACACTTTATCTTTTGGTTCCAACTTTTCTACATACTAGCCAACACTTATTTTCCATTTTAAAAACTATTGTATCTTAATAGATGTAAAGTGGTACCTCGCTAAAATTAGACTTATATTTCCCTAATGACTAATGATGTTGAACTCTTTCCAATGTGTTTATAGGCCATTAGTATATCTCCTTTGAAAAAATGTCTATGTAAATCCTTTGCCTATTTTTTAAAATCAAGATTTAATTGATTTATAATATTGTGTAGGTTTAAATATACAGTGTTTTGATTTGATANTTTGAAAAAATGTCTATGTAAATCCTTTGCCTATTTTTTAAAATCAAGATTTAATTGATTTATAATATTATGTAGGTTTAAATATACAGTGTTTTGATTTGATACATTTGTATATTGAAATATGATTACCATTACAGCATTAGGTAACACCTGTATCATGTCACATAATTATTATTTCATTTTTTATAGGAAGAATAATTAAGATCTAGTCCCTTTGAAATCTAGAATACAGTGTGTTTCCTATAATCACTGTGTTGTATAGCAGATCTTTAGGACTTATTTATTGTCTAGTGGCAAGTTTGTTCCCTTAAATAACATCTCCCCAGTTTCCCTACCCCTAAGCCCCTGGTAACCATCGTTCTACTCTCTATTTTTATGAGTACAGCTTTAAAAATATTCCACATATTGGTGCCATCATACAGTATTTGTTTTTCTTTGTCTGAGAAAGATATTACCTAACATGATACCCTCAAGGTCCATCTGTGTTGTCACAGATTCCTTTGCATTTTTTTGATCTAGATTTTTGTGTGTGTGTTTTTTTTTTTTTTTTTGCTGTTGATTGACATAACTTAAAACTATATCATATTGTCTGTTTCTGTCACTGTGGTTATTATTTTAATGGTTACTTGATAGTCTGAGTAGATGTATTATATTTCATTTTCTTATTCTTTCATCTCTCAATCTTCCAATTAAACATCACTTCCAGACTGTACTTTCTTATTTTATCATGTTTCCATTTTGCACTCTCAAATCTGAGATATGTTCATATACCATGTTTCAAAGGGTCCTCTATAGAATACTTGCGCCAGGATTACCCAGGTCAGTGTGTGTGTGTGTGTGTGTGTGTTTGTTTGTGTGTGTGTGCATGTAGGGAGGGGGAATGTTGAATGTTCACATTTCCAGGCCTTGCTCTAAGCCTTTTATACTAGAATGTGTGGGGACATAGCTTGTCTTTATGTTTATTTTATTTTTTTGTGGGGACATTACTTGTCTTTAAAAACAATGGTATATATTATTTGGAAAAATACTTTGTATTTTTAATAAAGCTTCCCATTTATCCTATCTTAAAGATATTTCCATGCTGGTGGTTAGCCAGCTATGTCATTACTTTCACGTCCATATTGTAGGGCATTTAGATTATTTGTAATTATTCATGGTTACAAACCACAGTGTTGCTTGCTTCCTTGTAGTACATGTGTCTTTAAATACTTGACAGGTTATTTCTTTGGGAAAAATCCCTAGATATGCAATTTCTGATTAAAAGTATATGTTTTAAAAAGGATGTTGGTACTTGTTGCCAAATTGTTCTTTAGAGTTGTTTTCCCAATTTGCATACACACTGGAAGTGTCTTGGTATCTGTTTCTCTTCACTCTTGACTTTCTTATGCCCAGTCTGATTATTCTCTTATATTTTGATAATAAGCAATAAATAGTTTCTCCTTGTGTTGATTAATTGACTGTTAGGTGAATTATCCCTTTTGTGATAGGTAAAACCATATTATTTTCTTCTGTTAGATTATTCACTTTTTCAGGATCAGATATGTTTTTGAATCTTTTATTTCTTCATATTTGTCCTAATTGGATGCTTGTCTTGGGTAAGCACTGAATAAATTTTTATCTGTTTGATTTAAATTCCCAGAAACAGAAGATTTTTCAATTTTCACTTCCAGATGCAGAAAGTATTATATGATTGTTAATGTTTCAGTCCCAGTGACACACTGATTTTGACCACAGTCATAGTCCATCTTCACACAGTTCTTAAGTTCATTATTTTTTTTAAAGAGGACAGTTAATTTGAATTAATTAAAATGTAGAATTAATATTTGAACACAGGTTAAAGGAATTTTAATTGGCCAGAAAAAGAGAAAGGGAAAGGGTTATTTAATAAGGCTCAAGTCTATAAGTGGGTTTTACATAGTTGATAGAAGGAACTGACACTGCTTGAGTTTGAGCTGGACATAATAAAAACTTGGAGAGTTTGAGCTGGACACTTGAAGAGTTTGAGCTGGACATAATAAAAACTATCCCAGTGTGTTTTTGTTTTGTTATGAGACAAAATAAATTCCCTGGTGGAGGGTAAGTGTTTTCTGAAAATCTGTCTCCTTCTTAATGGTCCAGTTGCAGCCTTTTAATGGAAAGGGAAACTTTGAAGGATAAGGACTGTGGCTTCTTCTTTTGTATTGTTTAAAGTGCAGCATCAAATTTAGGTTCTGGCCACCAGGAAGCTCCCCAAAATGTTCACTGAGAAGTGTTACTAAAGCATCAGTGGCAATGTAATGGGATGGAAAAAAATGGTGTTTTCCTGAATATCTCTCAGGAAGAAAAGTAAATATGACAGGAAGCACTAAAACACTTGGAATGATGGGGGGTGCTAATAATGGGATATCTGTGGGCAACATGCTCCAACAATGAAAGATGTTACTAAACTATTACTGAAGGAAGGTGTATTCAGTTAGATACTTTCCAAGGAAGGTGGGTCCAGTCTTCCTTTGCTGAGTGCTGAGGCAGTTCAGTTCAGTTGCTCAGTCATGTCCAACTCTTTGCAACCCCATGAACTGCAGCAAGCCAGACATGCCTGTCGATCACCAACTTCTGGAGCTTGCTCAAACTCATGTCCATTGAGTCGGTGATGCCATCCAGCCATCTTATCCTCTGTTATCCCCTTCTCCTCCTGCCTTCAATCTTTCCCAGCATCAGGGTCTTCTCTAGTGAATTAGTTCTACGCATCATGTGGCCAAAGTATTGGAGCTTCAGCTTCAGCATCAGTCCTTCCAATGAATGTTCAGGACTGATTTCCTTTAGGATGGACTGGTTTGATCTCTTTGCTGTCCAAGGGACTCTCAAGAGGCTTCTCTAACACCACTGTTCAAAAGCATCGATTCTTCAGCACTTAGTCTTCTTTATAGTCCAACTTTCACATCTATACATGACTGTGGAAAAACCATAGCTTTGACTAGACAGACCATTGTCAGTAAAGTAATATCTCTGCTTCTTAGTATGCTGCCTAGGTTGGTCATAGCTTTTCTTTCAAAGAGCAAGCCTCTTTTAATTTCATGGCTGCAGTTAACATCTGCAGTAATTCTGGAGCCCAAGAAAATAAATTCTGTCACTGTTTCCACTGTTTTCCCATCTATTTGCCATGAAGTGATGGGATCGGATGCCATGATCATCGTTTTTGTGAATGTTGAGTTTTTTTAATATAAATTTATTTTAATTGGAGGTTAATTACTGTACAATATTGTATTGGTTTTGCCATACATCAACATGAATCCGCCACAGGTATACACGTGTTCCCCATCCTGAACCCCCCTCCCACCTCCCTCCCCGTACCATCCCTCTGGGTTGTCCCAGTGCACCAGCCCCAAGCATCCAGTATCATGCATTGAACCTGGATTGGCGATTCATTTCATACATGATATTATACACGTTGAGTTTTAAGCCAGCTTTTTGACTCTCCTCTTTCACCTTCATCAAGAAACTTTTTGGTTCCTCTTCACTTTCTTCCATAAGGGTGGTGTCATTTGTATATCTGAGGTTATTGATATTTCTCCCGGCAATCTTGATTCCAACTTGTGCTTTACCAAGCCTGGCATTTTTCATGATGCACTCTGCACATAAGTTAAATAAGCAAGGTGACAATATACAGCCTTGACATACCCCTTTTCCAATTTGGAACCATGTTGTTTTTCTTTGACTGATTCTAACTGTGCTTCTTAACCTGCATACAGATTTCTCAGGAGGCAGGTAAGGTGGTCTGGTATTCCTATCTCTTTAAGAATTTTCCACACTGTTGTGATCCACACAGTCAAAGGCTTTAGCATAGTCGATGAAGCAGAAGTAGATGTTTTTCTGGAACTCTCTTGCTTTTTCTATGATCCAATGGATGTTGGCAATTTGATCTCTGGTTCCTCTGCCTTTTCTAAATCCAGCTGTAACATCTGGAAGTTCGTGGTTCACATACTGTTCAAGTCTAGCTTGGAGAAGGTGAATAGGAAGCACAAGTTTAGGGCAAGAATTGAGTTGTTTTGAGCAATAGAAGAGAATATATACCATCATAAGTCCTCCTTGTGGCCCTTCTCCAAACTGAGGACATCTTCTCTAAATGTTGAATCAATGCACTGAGGTGGGATGTGGGTATGATCTAGGAATGGAGAGTAAGTTGAGAGTGAGTGAGTGATAGAGAATTCCACTGTAGATATCTATAGCATTTGAAATGCCTTTGACACATTCAAATACATTTATCATGATTTGAGCTGGTACTCTTTCAGGAAAAATAAAATCTTTTGAACTGAAGTATAGTAGCAACTTTTCAAAGAAAATTTTTATGGGCCATTTTATTTTTTAATCTGAACTTTTCCAAAGCAGAACTTTACTGATTTTTAAATTAAAATTCTATTTTTGCTGTATTTATTTATTTATGTGGTTGGCTGTAATAGGTTTTATTTGCAACATGTAGGATCTTCTATCTTCATTGCAGCATACAGGGTTTTTGTTTGTTTGTTTTTTAATTTGCAGCTTGCAGGATCCTTTTAGTTGTGGCATGTGGTTCATGGGGTTGCAAAGAGTTGGACACAACTGAGAGACTGAACTGAACTGTGAACTCTTAGTTGCATCATGTGAGATCTAGTTCCCTCACCAGGGATTGAGCCCTAGTCCCTGCATTGAGAGAATGGAGTCTTAGCCACTGGACCAACAGGGAAGTCCCTAAATTAAAAATTTAAATAAATGTATGTAATACAAGTACATGGGTAATTCATTACAATTCCTGCAGCATTATTATATTTTCATTTCAGGCAAGTACCTATATCACATACCTAGCCATTTACATTTTTTGGCTACATAATGGGCAACACGGGACTGTGAACCTGCTATTGTTCCTATCTCTGTGCATTTCTCCCGTAAACACTGTTCCAAGTTTGGTATGTTTGCTCTCTGATCATTTAGGAGCTGGACTTGTTTGCTTAACTGTATAATTTTAATGAAGTCTTGAGAGGAAGAGAAGATAAGGGTATGCTCAATTTGCCATCTTTAACCTATTTCTTAATCATTTCTTGATAAGTTATAGAGCACAGTTTTAATAGTCGGGTCTTATAGAGTTATATGGACAAATAAAAAGATAATGAGAAACTAATATGTTGTGTGAGATTGTAAACTGGAAGATATTTTATCTAATTTCATACACTATTAGAATATCTCAGTTATAAAACCGCTGCCCATTTTTGTATTGTTGGCTCATTATTTGTAAATAATGTAGTAAGAAATAAGGCCATTCTATCACTGATGGGCTCTGAAATGAAAGGTTATGTCTTTTTTTAAACCCTAAAGCACAGTGCATTTTTAATTCGAAGTTATATCATTAGTAAGTGCTTAGAACACAAACTGACTTCTTAGTTTGGGTGAAATTAGTAATGCAAAGTTTTTACTCATCAAAAGATAAAGTCAACAATAGTTGTAAAAATTATGATTTTTGGGATTTTATGACACTTTCTTTTCTAAAACTGTGTACCATTCAGATATATGTGTAAAGTTTTACTTAGAAATTTTTGAAAATTTCTCTAGAACTACTGATAACGTGAGTGAAGCCAGAGTGGGACTGTCACTCCAAGAGAGAAGGGAGAGTAGGTGAAGAAACAGGTGGGTTGGGGAAACCAATCAAATTAAATACTGAAAGGTTTTGCTGAACCAAGAAGATGCTGGGATTCTTGGCCTCCAGGGAAGAATTCAATCCAGGGCCAGAGATGAGGCTTGATTGCTCAGAGCTTTTATGTAATAGTTTTATTAAAGTATAAAAGGGATAGAGAAAGCTTCTGACATAGACATCAGAAGGGGGCAGAAAGAGTACCCCCTCACTAGTGTTAGCAATAAAGTTATATGCTCTTAATTAGTTATTCCGTTCAGTTCAGTCGCTCAGTTGTGTCCAACTCTTTGCGACCCCATGAACCACAGCACGCCAGGTCTCCCTGTCCATCACCAACTCCTAGAGTCCACCCAAACCCATGTCCATTGATGGGTGATGCCATCCAACCATCTTATCCTCTGTTGTCTCCTTCTCCTCCTGCCCTCAATCTTTCCCAGCATTAGGGTCTTTTCAAATGGGTCAGCTCTTCGCATCAGGTGGCCAAAGTATTGGAGTTTCAGCTTCAGCATCAGTCCTTCCAATGAACACCCAGGACTGCTCTCCTTTAGGATGGACTGGTTGGATCTCCTTGCAGTCCAAGGGACTCTCACAGTTCAAAAGCATCAATTCTTCGGTGGTCAGCTTTCTTTATAGTCCAACTCTCACATCCATACACGACCACTGGAAAAACCATAGCCTTGACTAGACAGACCTTTGTTGACAAAGCAATGTCTCTTAATATGCTGTCTAGGTTAGTCATAACTTTCCTTCCAAGGAGTAAGTGTCTTTTAATTTCACGGCTGCAATCACCATTTGCAGTGATTTTGGAGCCCAGAAAAATAGTTATTATAGTGAATCAAAAGAATGTCTGGAGGTTGTAAAGACCTTACTAGACCCACTTCCATAATTTACATTTTAAGATAACAAGATTAGCCAGAAGGTTCCCTCCCCCCCCCAGAAACTGTCCTCAAGCCGGATACATTGTTATATAATCCTAAGGAATGTAGAGGAAAAAAAGTTTGCCCTTTCCTCCTCCTTGAGAATTCCAGATCCCTCTCTCCTTGGGGACTGCCAGAGTTCTTATCAACCTGCCTAGTAATTGACTCTCTCAATACTTTTGGGAGTTCAGCATTGAAGATTTTTTGGCCATTGGGTTTATATGTAAGAAATGTAATATTTTCTTTTTAAAAGTTTTCTTCCTTTTGTAAAATGTCAGGAGCAAGGATCTTAAAAGGATGTGGACATTGTGAAAGTTGTCTTGCTGATTTTTGTTTTTGCTTTTATTATTATTATTTTTTAGTGAGATGAAAAAGACAAAACAAAAATTAGTCATTTTATTTGTTTTTTATTTTTGCTGTGTTTGGTCTTTGTTGCTGGGCAGGCTCTGGTTGTGCTGAGTGAGGGCACTCTTGGTTGCCGTGCTTCTCGCTTCTCTTGATGTGAGCATGGGCTCTAGAGCACAGGCTCAATAGTAGTGGTGCATGGGCTCAGTTGCTCCGCGGCATGTGGGATCTTCCTGGACCAGGGATCAAACCCGTGTCTCCTGCATTGACAGTCAGATTCTTTACCACTGAGCCACCAAAAAGCCCCCAAATTAGCCATTTTAAAGAGGACGATTCAGTAGCATTTAGTACTCTCCCAGTGTTGTGCAACCATCACCACTTTCTAGTTCCAAAACATTTTTATCATCCCCAAAGACTGCCCAATCTAGACATGGATACCTTTTCTAGAACATAAACTGGTACACTGGCTTCAAAATTTGTTCTTAATATATCAGCTACCATGGAAATAAGCCAAATTGTTATATTCTGACCATGCAATTCCTTTAGAGCTTCACTTTATACAGTTTATAGTTTTCTTATCAGAAAATCTCAAAAGGATATTAATGTCCTTCCTTCTTATCATGTTCTTTGAATCCAGTCATTAGAAATTAAATCAGAACATAGTATTCAAAAACCTAGAATAACATTTTATTTATTGTTTTTGTTTTAGGATATTTAGAAGTGTACTGCTATAGGACTTTGAAAATGCAGGCTGCCAAGTAGGCAAATCTCATAAAGAATGGTTAATTTAGCAAATAAGTTAATAGATCTGTAAATGTTTTTGCCTTTTTTTTTTTTTTTTACCAGCACATATGCTCTCATTTGTCATATGCTGTAGAATGATCATCATTGTCATTCTGTGATGGAGATTCTCCTTTGAACAGGGCTTAAAGTTGGTAGAATTTTATGGAGAATAATTTCTGGTACCATTGTGGGGGGTGGAAGAGAAGGGAATAGGGAAAGGGTCAGAGAATGCTTTTATCTTTTCATTTTCTCCTAAAAATCTATTTTAAAAAATTAGATATCTTGCCTTCAAATTTCTGCTTTTCTTATTATCTATCTGCTTATTTTGTAAATGAGATTTATTATTTTTTTTACCATTAAAAAATTTTATTAGGGTATAGTTGATTTACAATGTGTTAGTTTCAAGTATACAGTAAACTGAATGTTATACATACAAACACTTTGCGACCCTCTTCTCTTATAGACTATTACAGAGGACTGAATTTCCTGTGCTATACAGATCTTTATTAGTTATCTATTTTATACTTAGCGGTGTATATGTATCAATTCCAACCTTCCAATTTATCCCTCCCCAAATCTTTACCACTTTCAGGCATACAATTCAGTGGTAATAACTATGTTCATAATATTGAGCAATTATCACCATCATCCATCCCCATGAACTCTTTCACCTTGTAGAAGTGAAACAATACCCATTAAATACTTCTTCACTTCCTCATTCCCAGCTCCTGACAACCACCAGGATTATTCTTCTTCTAGAAATATATCCAGACAACCTATGTTTTCACCAATTCATCAAAAAGAAAACTGGATGATTGTATTAATAGTATAATTAAAACCTCAAAGATTAAAAATATTATGGTACTCCATCTAGAAATCCTCAACACTGGTGTCAATATACGACAAACCTAATTTTAACTTTTGGTAATGTAGCTGGAAAGAGGTGCAGCTAGATGTCAACTGATGCTCATTCACTTTCACATCCCTAAACCTTTCTGTACCCTCTTGTTTTTACTCAGACCCACCTATTTTTATTTGCTTTAAAACACTTTATTGCAATCTTTCTAATAAAGATCACCTAATTGGTTTTGGTCCCCAAATTTCTAAGCAGCCCACCCCCTCTCCACCGGAGTTTGACAGCTGCTCACACAGGTTCATGCAGGAAACATGTGAAGTTCCAAGGATCTGACCAACCAGGTAGGACATCCTCTGCGTCAGCAAAATCCTAAAACACAGTACCCAGGTAGAAGGCATGTTTGTTGCTCTCCACTTCTTGCCAGCCTGTTGCTGAAGTGGCAGGAACCATCACCTGGACATCCCAGCCACCCTAAAAGTGCTTCTCCAAGAGAATTCTAAACCTTAGGCCTTCAGTCACCAGGCTAGCCTGGAATCTCTGTGAAGGGGTACTGCCCTGGCTGGGCTTCCAAAGCTCTCAGGCCTTCTTTTAAGAGTAACACACCGGTGGACGTTTTAACTCCCTCGTGGTGCCTCGGACCCTCCTTCGAGAATCAGGAGCCTGCACGCCGGTAGCTGTGCAAAGACGGCGCAGGCTGCAGCCTCCCCCTGGTTTGGAGAAGGTTCCGAGGCAGACGACTGGCGAACCGCCGGAGGACCATCTTTATTGTCTCGTGTTCGCCGCACAAAGAGCTGTAAATATTTAGAAATGAATAAGGAAGCTTCAGAGGAAGAAACGTTCTCTCTGGAAAGCAGACTCTCACCAGCTTTGGTTAGTCATGGGTAGCAGTTAAGCCAAATTTGTTATTTTATTCTATCAATCAAATATACAGCTAGTCTCTTTTTCCTGTTTTAGTGTGGAATAAAATACCACACAACAACACATATACATAATAAATTTATGTAACTATGGAGATTTATAAAAATGCACAAAGTTTAATTACATTAATTATGGATAGTAAATTAAATAGAAAACAATAACCAAAGTACTATAATAAAA
>SJYQ01003348.1:0-10622 GCA_006410935.1 Redunca redunca | reverse complement strand
TTCACTGATAGAGTGCCCTCCAGTGTTTTTGCCAAAACTGCATTGACAAATTACTGGGCTTGGCCTAGAAATCCTGAAGTAAAGATGAAAATAAAAGAATTTTTTTTTGTCTTCTAAAATTGTCCTCCCTCAATATTTCTTTAAGGGTTTTTCTTACACATACTTTTATAAATTTTACAGGATATTATCTATACAATTTGAAACTTTGGTCTTTTTGGACTTACCATTATGGAATAAAAGTACTTTGTAAAAGTCATTAAAAGTATGTTGTAAAGATACTATTTAAAGACTGCTTCAAAGTTCATAATTTCATTCTCTTTATTTTCCACATTTGTACTATGGAAGGTTATCTTTTTAGAAGTTGAGATGAAGGAGCAGTTCCTTGCTTAGAATATTATTTTGTATATACTTACCAATATCTTCTCATATTGTCAAAAAGGCATAGACAGATTTGGTTAAACTGTAAAGCAGGCAGTTGCTGGTGCTTAAAAATGTTAATTTGTTACAATTTTGTGTTTTCCATTTCATGTCTTCTCCTTTTGAGACCTCCTTTTAGGCTTGTATACTTCCTGTCTCCTCAGTTTACTGACCCTTTGGCTGCTCAGTGTCTTTTGGATTCGTTTCTTCCATTAAATATTTTCACAGTCTTCCTCAGGTTCTATCTTAAAACCCTTAAAGGCAAGAATTTGGAGACTATGATAAATAATTGAAAATGTACTTGACCTACTTACCTTGGATCTCAGCATAGAGGTGCTTGCTTACTTAAGCATAGGGGTTGATGGAGGACCTGTGGAACCAGACAAACCACCTCTCCATTTATTAGTTTTCTGTCTTTGGAAAATAAATACCTTTGAGCTTAGACTAGCTCATCTAACAAACTAATAATCTAACAGTATCTAATTGATAAATGTGAGCATTACATTACACTTAAATTATAATTTATAGATATGAGCATTACATTATATATATAAAGTGCTAGGATAATGTCTGACAAATTCCCAATAACTATTAGATAGTACTATTAGAAGCACTGTTAGTGTTTATTTAACTCTAGAGCCATCTTTGTACAGTTGCTGAGATTCTTGGTTTTAGCTCTTCATTTTTGTGACTAATAATGCTTAAGTTATTTTATATTAATGGGAAACTGGCTCTACTTTTTCCTGCAATTATATTTAACCTTTAAAATTTAAATTTTTATGGAAAAGGTGTTTTAAGAAGGCATTATCTCAGATTCCTATTTTCTTCTTCTTTTTAAAAACTCAAACTTATAAAAAACTCTCTCAGAGGAAGTTATCTTTGGTAAAGTAAGTTTATTTTTATTGTCATTATAATATTACAGCTTTCCTAGAAATTTGCAGGGAAAAGCATATATTAGTGTACTATTAATTATAAGCTTATTTAATATTTTTTTGTAATCTGTGAATGTGCTTAGTTCTTAGGCAGCATAACTTAAAATACTAACTGAAAAATAAAGGAAGCACGATTAAGCTTTATTCTTATATTGTATAATTTTGGGGATTTTGGACATATGTTTATTGACTCCAAGAAAGCTGTTTAGCATGAGTTACTCACTTAAGTGATTATGTTTATATTTATTTGTTCTCTCCATGTGCTGAGTGAGCAGTCTGCAATAGTTTGGCCTATTACATTTATTCATTTACTTATCGACCTTTCATTGAGTGAATATTATGTGTTACATACCATGCTTGGTCCTAGGTGGATAAGCATGGGTAAGATATGGTAGAGTTCATTTCTTTTGTGGAGAAACATGTGAACGCATAATTTTGATATGCTATGCTAAGTTCTATAACAGAGGTATATAGAAAGAAGCATGTGGTTGGTACATTTAACTTGGCATTTAACTTAGTTGGGGAACAAGGATTGATGGTTGTATATGAGGCCAGGCAATTAGGTAAGACTTGTCAAAGAAAATGTTCGTCTGAACTGAGCCAAGGCTGAGTGGCCCAGGCTGGTATATGTGAGCGAACAGAGAGCAGAATTTAAAAGGAGCACTGTTATCATTTGTAGATGACATAGGAATCAACCAAGAAATGTAAAACTAAGGAAAGTTCTGTGAGATTGCCAGATATGAAATCGGTCAGTCAGTCAGTTAAGTAGCTCAGTCGAGTCCAGCTCTGCGACCTTATGGACTGTTGCATACCAGATTTGCCTATTCATCACCAACTCCCAGAGCTTTCTCAAACTCCTGTCCATCAAGTTGGTGACGCCATCCAATTGTCTCATCCTCTGTTGTCCCCTTCTCCTCCTGCCTTTGATCCTTCCCAGCATCAGGGTCTTTTCTAATGAGTCAGTCCTTGGCATCAGGAGGCCAAAATATTGGAGCTTCAGCTTCAGCATCAACCCTTCCAAGGAATATTCAGGATTAATTTCTTTTAGGATTGACTGGTTTGATTTCCTTGCAGTCCAAGGGACTCTCAAGAGTCTTCTCCAATGCCACAGTTCAAAAGCATCAGTTCTTTGGTGCTCAGTTTTCTTTACAGTCCAACTCTCATATCCATATATGATTACTGGAAAACAGATATTAATACATATTAAAAAGCCTTAATATTACACATTTCCACAGCTTTAAAAAATATTTACCTATTTATTTGTGTGTGTCAGATCTTAGTTGCATCACAGGGGATGTTTCTTGTTGCCTTCGGGCTCTCTAGTTGTGCCACGCTGGCTTATTTGTTTTGCAACTTGTGGGATCTTAGTTCTTTGAGCAGTTATTGGACCTGCGTCCTCTCCTTTGGAAGGCAGACAAGATCTTAATCCCCCGACTACCAGGGAAGTCCCAATTTTGTGCCTTTTGGTAGTGATTTCACTCTCTAAAATGACTCCCACATATGTATAGCGTTCAAGCGCTCTCTAGTGTTCTTAAGTGCAAGGAGTCTGTGATGTTTTTTGTGGAGAGGATATTTGTGTTACATAAGCTTTTTCAGATATGAGCTATAGGGCTACTGGTCAAGAATTCAAATGGATTTCATTCTACAAATGAAGGAAGATAATGTCCTCAAATTACTTGCAGTAGGAACCCATGTAGGTGGCATCAACCTTGACTTCCACATGGAACAGTACATCTACAAAAATGATGGCATCTAAGTCATAAATCTGAAGAGAGCCTGGGAGAAGATGCTGTTGGCAGCTTGTTCATTGTTGCCATTGAAAACCCAGCTGATGTCGGTGTCATATCCTCTAGGAACGCTGGCCAGTGAGCTTTGTTGAACTTTGCTGCTGCCGCTGCTGCCACTTCTATTGTTGGCTGCTTCACTCCTGGAGCCTTCACTAACCAGATACATGCAGTGTCTGGGAGCCATGATTTCTGGTATTTACTGATCCCGGGGCTGACCACCAGCCTCTCACAGAAGCCTATGTTAGCCTGCCTACCACTGTTCTTGTAAGACAGATTCCCCACTGTGATGTGTGGATATTGCCATCCCATGCAACAGCAAGGGAGCTCACTTGGTGGGTCGAGGGCAGTGGCTGCTCACCTGGGAAGTTCTGCACATGCGTGGAACACCCACGGGAAGTCAGGCTTCATCTCTGCATGATATCCTGAAGAGATATCTACAGATATCCTGAAGAGATTGAAAAGGAAGAGCAGGCAGCCGCTGAGAAGGTGTGACTGAGGAGGGGTTTCAGGGTAAATGGACTGCTTCAGCTCCAGAGTTCACTTGTCCTCAACCTGACGTATTGGACTGGTCGCAAGGTGTGCCGGCCCCTTCCGTGCCTGTTCAGCAGTTCCCCACCGAGGAAAGGAGTGCTCAGCCGGCCACTGCACACTGCTCTGCAGCTCACACTGCGCGGGCCACGGCATGGGGAGAAACAGCCACTGAGTGCTCTTAAACTGTTCTTCCTCAAACTCTTAAAATGGAAATTGGGTTGACAGAAGATGAACAGTTGTAAAAAAAGAGAATATATTAAGTAAGATGCTTTTAACAGAAGCACACATAAAACAAGAAGCAAATATTGATTGTAGTGGAAGTATTGTGACCGCAGACTGACAGTAACTGCATTTCTCCTAGGAGCAATGGTTCAGCAGTCACTAGTTCAGTGTTTATGGTGACTTTATAGCATAATTAGTGCCAATCAACTGTATATGTCCAGCATCTAATAAAAAAAAAACATACAGGGAGGTTTAGTAAAAATAATTCACTATTAGGAAATGGCTAAATTGGTGTTGGAGGGCTGAATATCAGGAAACCAGAGGGATTACAGGCACAGCTATCACCCTTGGGGGAACAAAGGCAAGAAGAGGCATTCTTAAAACCTTCAAGTCCAGTGGAGCCAGGACTCAGTTGTCTGAGGAGAGAGCACTGTTGGGATGAAGGATACAGACAGGATATTTCTGGGACTGTGAAGGAGCTGAACCTGGAACAGCTGTTGCTGATTCAAGGAATGAAGAACCATTGCTGGGCTGAGCTGTATGAACAGCAAGGAAATAAGAGAAAGCAAATTACACCTACTCTCTTGCCTTCGAGTGTCCTTGGAAGAAGCTAAGAGAAAACCAGCTGGTAAAGGAGGGCATGCTAAGTTCCAGCTCCAGTATCACAAAGCAATAGTAGATTTGGAGCTGAGAGGACTAAAATTTTGGGTTTGTTGGTTACAGTAAGTAACACTATCCTAAGTATTACTATAAGACTTTTTGTTGTAGTGTTTTTCTTTTTAATTAATTAATTAATTTTGGGACCCATGAACCAGTATGTGGGATCTTAGTTCCATGACCAGCAATCAAACCTGTGGCCCCCTGTACTGAAAGCATGGCGTCTCAACCGCTGGACTGACAAGGAAGTCTCCTGTTGCAGTGCTTTTTATTGTAGGGGAATTGAAGACAAGCAGAGGGTCTACCACTATGAAAGTGTTGTTATTCAGATGTTCAGTCTGTCTGACTCTTTGCAACCCCATGGACTATGGCAGGTCAGGCTTTCCTGTTCTCACCACAGCGTGTGGGGAAACGGACAGTCTTAAGGAGTGGTTGGAGGGTGTTTTGAAGGAAGCTTGCTGGAAAACGAAGAGCATGGTTTGTTCTTGTTCTAGAGACTGGCAAGTATTCTGGGTATCTGTATGCTTTTACCACGGAAAGATAACCAATCAGAAAATAAAAATTTCTTCTCAGTATATTTATATGCTTTTATTTTGGAACTGGTATTTGGAAAGACAGGGAAATTGGGAGAAAGAAAAGTCTCTTGTCCTTAGAGTATATTAGACAGGCAGATATTACTATTTAAAAGCAATATAATAGCTNCAATGTCCGATGCAGGATGCAGGATGCTTTGGACTGGTGCAAGGAGAGGACCCAGAGGGATGGTATGGGGTGGGAGATGGGAGGGGATTCGTGTTTGGGAACGCATGTACACTTGTGGTGAATTAATGTCAATGTTTGGCAAAACCAATACAGTAATGTAAAGTAAACCAAAGTAAAAATAAAAATTAAAAAAAAAATATTTTTATTAGGTGGGTACATAGTTAAATGACTCACGTAGAGACTGTAGACCCATTGTCTTATCAAGTATTATGTGCCCTGAGAGATAAAAAGTTTGAAAATAAATTGTAGTTGGAGTACAAATGATATAATTTTATAAAAATAGAATATGACTAATATGTATTACCTGTTTATGTTTATGGAAATCTCACTTGAGCACTAGCAGACCACAATGTACTGTATATTTAGAAGCTTTCCCAAACTACACTATAGAAGAATTTTTAATTGCTAAAAAGAGATTTATTGCATTTGGATACAAGGTTCACCATAGTGGAAGCACCTGATTTATATGCTAGAACAGGAGCAGCCTTGGAATTGGTGATTTATAGCATAAATCCTGGAAAAGTCCTCTTTAAATGGGGTATGGAAAGAAAGAAGCTAAAAACTGGAGTGTTGGCCAAACTTCTGTAGCCGCTTCTCAAACATCTAGTCCTTTCAAGAGAATGCTGGGAAAGGGAAAGACTTGATTTGTAGTGTTCGACAATTTTTGTGCTGTGAATACTCCTAACCATGGCCATTTAAAAATTACCTACATGAAGTCAGTAAATGCAGAATTGGGATTAGATGCTGACAGTCAGTTCTCTCACCTGTAACTTCATCTTACCCCACAATAGGTGAGATGCCACACGCAACTCACCAGCAATAGGCTCTTATTTCCATTTGGCCTTTTAGTGATCTGATTCAAGAGTATCATTCCAAGGACCTGCTTTCTAGGCCCACTTGATTCCAAGTGGCTTAAAACATTATAAACCAATATCAGCTATACCAGAAACTTCTGGTTAGCCTAGCCCCTGATTCCCATCACGCCTGTGGAAGATAGTTCCTGGCAGGCCATGAACACCTTCACATTTCAGTGTCACACCACACATCTTTCACTGTCTGCGGTGGGGCTTCTCCAATACCACAGAGGAGAGGGGGAACCCATTCCAAGCCTTGACTTGGGTTCTCCCTGAAAGTAAAAGCCTGAGATAAGGACTTGTATCTAGGTAGTTTATTTAGGTGGTAGCACCAGGGAGCAGGGATGAGAGACTGGGCAGGATGAGGAAAAGAGAAAAGACTCTTATAAACTTGCATTGTCAGAGTCACTACTGAGTCCAACTGTGACTTGATGCGACCCAGAACCTTCTGAGGATTGTGTAAAATGCCCCTTATAATTCTCTACAGGGGGATCAACTGGAGGGAGCAGTTCTTCACCCTCACTGGTTGTGTCTTAATCCTGGACACTCAATCCTGGGGACTTCTATGGATATGCACATACTGAGTGGGTTCCCCCTGTCCTCTGTGGTATTGGAGAAGCCCCACTGCAGACAGTGAGAGGTGTGAGGCGTGACGCTAACAATGTGAGGGTGTTATGGCCTGCGAGTAACTATCTTCCACAGGTGTGATGGGAATTGGGGTGAGGCTAACCAGAAGTTTCTGATATAGCTGATACTTGGTTTATAATGTTTTAAAAGGTGGATGAAACATTTATTCACAGTGAAGCTACTATTTAGGATCATGAGATTAAATTGCTTATCAGAGTACTGAAAAAATTTTTGGAGAAATGTAGTTTTTTTCTCCCTTCTCTTTCCTTTCCTCAAGTAAAACTGGGTTATACAGTGTTTCTGTGTCATAATAAACCCATAGAAAGGATTTTAATCAAGTTCATAAACACTGAATATACATGAGCAAATTCATTCATTTAATGAATACTTAAAGTTAGTTTTTTTGCATAATTTCTGAGACATAAATTCCTAGTTTGCACATGGTAAGTGTTAATATTCCTGTATTTGACAATCTGAATTCTGAAAATAAAACACTAAACTCTTATGTTTGTATTACTGAAAGGAGTAGCCCACCCAAACAAGGATCATTCGTATCTAGGTGCCATATAGTAAAGGTTCTTCTTATTCAGCTGATTACAGGCAAAAAGATACCTATTCCTAAGAATGTGTGTATGAAAAGGGTTCTTACAGCTCAGGACATGATAAGTATTTGAACTGATTACTTGAGAAGAACTAAACCTATATTATGGGAAGAATGCGTACCCCACATTTTTTCACTTGTGTAGATTGTAATGTTTGCAATCTACAGCCTTAGTCAGATCCTGTTCCCAAATGAATCTACCTTGTGGCTAGAAGCCAGAATTTTAGTCCCATATCTGGTGTGCCTGTGTGAAGCCTGAGCAATTTTGTGTCCATTGAATCATAGCCTTCCATCTAACTTTCCACCATGTTCATTTAATCTAGGTGACTGGGTTTCTGCCCAGTGTGCTTGACTGTGTCTCTAACTTATGCCTCAGGTTGGGTGTTTTTAGTTGAACCACCTGAAATAGGGCATTACCACCACCTAACACAGAGTGACATTGCTGGGTGGAGACTCCTGCTGCAGTGTCCCACTCTCTAGATTGTTGGTTCTTAGATATTGTAACTGGTTCTAATTAAATACAAGTTAACTGTATTTCACTAGGCCACCAAGCTACTTCGATTGGGCTCAGCTCTTTACTGTTGCTTGGTTCTTTCTCTTGTACTTGCTCACTGCTAAAATTGAAATAGAGCCTGCCTAAAATGCAATATGAACTGTATACCATTTACTACATAGTTAACCTGATTAAAAGCAGTTAGTATTCACTTGAAAACTTTATGTTGTTAAAATTTCTATTTCAACACTTGTGTTATAAAATGAAGTCTCGTATTATTTTAGATACCTAGATTGCAGTAGCTTAAATTCTGACTGCCTTAGTGCCAGAAATCAGCCCCTGAATGTGTTTCTGGGTTATTTTTGAGTCATGCCCAGAGCTCTCTCAGCTGTGTTTAGGAAGAGGTCCATCATGTTTTCCTGTTTCGGATGCCTTGCCAGGCTGCTGTACTGCTGCTTTTGCTCTTGTTCTCCAGGTCGATATTCCATCTAATTCAAGAAACAGACCCTTTCCTTAATTTTCTATAGGATAACATTTTAACTAAAGTTTATAGAAAGAGGCAGGAAAAAGAAAAGACAGCACATCATAATTATGACAGTAACTGTGGCTATGCTCAGAATCCCATGGCCCTGCAAATGATTTTGATTTTTTTCAAAGCTGCCAGAGCAAGTTGTTTCTAGAACTATCAATACAAGATGCTTTGGTGTTATAATATAGTCAAGGGACTGATAGGGTAGTTAATTAATAAAAGAAATGTCACCCAGGATGTCTGTGCTGGGAATTTTCATTAACAAGTTGTAAAAGAAATAACAAAGTAATCAATGAACTAAAGCAGACATGATTGACTGTAATTACTGTGCTCGTTAAGGTTATTGACTAACAGCAAGATGAGCTGTCAGAGTTGAGGCATGGCTCTCTGAGAAAATTAATCAGAAGAACATTCATTTTAGCCCTTCTGTTTTCACCAAGGCAGTGAAGTTAATGTGTCAGTTTTAGTAATTCAGAAATAGTTAAATCAAGATTTAAAATGTTAGCATCCACATATTCTGACTAGCATCTAAATACCATATTTGGGTTTACACAAAGTGAAACAGAGGGAGAGGGAGAAATTAAGTGGTACGTATATAAAGACAGCAAGCAAGACAACTGTAGTTTGTATCAGGGTAATAACTGGAAACATGGAGAGGCAATGGGTTTGAAGGATATTTGAGAAATAAAATTAATAGCATATCATTTTATCATGATGCTGACATCTTTCATTTCTGTATCAAGGCAAATATAACTCCCTCCAGGAAATTTTCTTGGTTACCTCCTCCTTCTAGAGCTATTTCTTCTTCATTTGAAAGCCAATAGCTATTGATACTTTATCTTGTATAGTTAATTTTCATATGCCATGTTGTTAAGGACATTGCCATTGCCCCTGGCTTTTATTCCAGTGGTGAAAACAGAAAAAGTAAACATATAAATAAATATGCAAGGTTGTGATAAGTGACTAGGGGCAGTGAGATAAGGTAATCAGGTAATACCTCTCTGAGGGATTATATCAAAGGTGAGAATGAGCCAGGCATGTAAATAGCTGGGAGAAAATGATTTCAGGCAAAAGAACAGCAAGTGCAATGGCCCTAAGGGAATAAACTTGGATGTTTTCTGAACAGAAAGTGTAATTGAAGTCAGTGAACTAGGGGGAACAGTACTGTGAGTCCAGTGGGAGAGGTCGACAGGAGCCAGATCATGAAGGGCCTTGTAGATTTGGTAAATAATTTTCCTTTTTGTGCTATGGATAATAGGAAGCCATTGGATAATTTTATGCAGGAGAATAACATGAATTAAACTGTCTTATGAAATATCATTTAGATGCTATGTAGAAAATGGATTGCAAATGCCTCAGAATACTTGGGGTAGGGGAGACAGAGACAGGTGGATGTATTCAAGATAACTTTTGGAAATAGGATTTATGGAAACTCTTGATGGTTGTAAAGGAAAAGAACGAATGAAAGATGACTTCAGGATTTTGGCTTAAGCAATTAAGTGATGGTGCCGATTACTAGAGTATTAGAGATAGAAATAGGGTTTTTACACCCCTCCATCCCTTAATTTTTTAAAATTATAATTTTAAAATTGAGATATAATTGACCTACAGTGCTATGTTAGTTCCAGGTGCACAACATATTGATTTGATATTTCTGTTATAATCACCATAAATGAGATAGGTTTGAAGGGAAAAATCAAGAACCCT
Source organism: Redunca redunca (assembly GCA_006410935.1). NCBI lineage: Eukaryota > Metazoa > Chordata > Mammalia > Artiodactyla > Bovidae > Redunca > Redunca redunca. The sequence goes on along the minus strand of SJYQ01003348.1, from coordinate 503 downwards.
TTTTTGGGTACAGAATAAGTTTGAAATGTATGTTTGCTATCCAAATGGAAATAGCAGTTGGATATATGCCTCTGGGCTCATGAGAGAGGTCTGGGTTGGGGATACAAGTTTGAGAATCGTTAGCCTGTGAAGGTGTGACTGTTGAGTGACAGCTCAATTCTTACATTTCACTTTGCTCTGCTACACCTCCCTTTCTCATTCCTTAATGACACATTAGTGGGTTCCATAATTTTCCTGCCATTTTCAGTGCTTTAAGGCCTGCTTAGTTCAGTTTGAAACTTTCATCTCATTCCAATTTAAATCTCATCTCCTCCCTTTCCTCCAGCACTGACCAGATGTCCTCTTGAGGGACCTGAAAGGAAGAAGGGGCAAGATTGACTTTTCCACCACTTCTCCTGCTCTGATATCTTCTAGAGGAGATGAATAGTTGGCCTGCTGCTGCTGCGCTGCTTCAGTCGTGTCCGACTCTGTGCGACCCCATAGACAGCAGCCCACCAGGCTCC
>SJYQ01003347.1:918309-950386 GCA_006410935.1 Redunca redunca | reverse complement strand
ATCTCTTTCTATGCAAATTTTTATACCTTAACTTTTTATTTAAGATCACATCATGTTCTAATATTTAAGCAGAATGCTTAGTTCATTGATTTTCAATTAAAGAATAATTATAGCTTTTAAATTTATGGATTTTCCCATTCATTGTAGCTTTGGCTGTACCCCATTAATCTTGGGCATAGTCTTTTCTATTTCATTTTTTATGAACTTGTTCATCTATTCATTTATTAACTTAACAGACTATACTCACACTAAGTAATGGGCTCAGCACTGTTTCAAGCCCTGGAATTCCACCCATGTACCAGACAGATAAATGTTCTGTCTTTAAAATGACACAATTTCTAGTATCTGTGTACTTGAGAATGAAATACAGCTTGAACAACAACAAATAGGCCTCAACTGCCTATGTGTAAGCAATATTTTCCCCCTTCTTTTAAATTCTCAAACCAAATTTGCCTGAACTCCCAGAACTATGCCTCTGTATAATAAAGACGTTTTCTTAGGTTCTTATCGCACAGGTTCTAACGAACAGGTATCAGATTATTTTCAGGGACCTGGACTTGAAGCCATTTACTGCTGTGAACACTTGGCCTCTCCAAGCAATTTATGTTATCAAACCAGAACACTAAACACTGGAGTTTAAGAAAACGGTCACTTAGTGGTGTTTTGTCCAAGAACAATGGAAAGATCCTTTCCATTCTCTATATCTGTGTAACTGGAGAACTCTCTCAAACTGCTTTCACAAAAGTAAATGCAAGTCTCAATTTGAGGAATGACTACCTGCAACTTTAAAATGGCAGTTGTCTTCAAACTTTTCAGATTATATAAATACATTAATCTTAGAGAAGATAGGCAAAGCTCCATGCTATGATAGTTTAGATTTCTTTTTTGAATCATGTTACTCTGGAATTTAGGTTTTATATTTTTTTAATTGTGCATTTTGTTTGTTTCATTTTAAAAACATATTTCACTGCAGAAAGCAAAGGTCTGATATATGGATAATTATTGTTAATGTTCTATAGATACTCAGAAATTTTTAGATTGAGTAAAATGATACTCTACTGTAAACTCATACATGAGGTAGACAGTATGCCTTGGAAAGCTAGATCATCAATTTCCCAGGCTTCCTTGCAGCCAGAGGTGACCCTCTCATTTGCTAAGAGGTGTGTGATAAAACCTTTGTGTTTGATAATTATTTCCTGGTGGCTCAGCTAGTAAAGAACACACCTGTTAATGTAGGAGACACAAGAGATGCAGGTTCAATTCCTGGGTTGGGAGAATCCCTTGGAGAAGGTAATGGCAACCTGTTCCAGTATTCTTGCCTGGAAAATTCCGTGGACAGAGAAGCTTGGCAGACTACTGTCCATGAGATTGCGAAGAGTCAGACACGACTGAGGGGGCATGCACACCTTGGCAACTACAGATGTAGTAACCTTTACTCTTTGCCATTCTCTTCATCTAGAACTGGAATATGACTAAAAGCACAGCTGCCAAATTGTGACCATTAAGAAGAGAGACAGAAAGCAGAAAATACAGGAGAGAAAGATAAACTGGGTTCCTTAAAGTCATAACTGAGTTACTGGACTAGGATTAACCCGACACCTTCTAGACTTCCTTTATGTAAGAAAAAAATAAATCTGTATTATTGTTACAGGAAGGGGGAGAGCTTCTAGAGCTGGGGAATGGGCTCTTTTCTAACACTTGGAAATGCATTGTCTGAAGAGAAGCATGCATTGACAAAGCACGAGACCTTGTTGGGAAGGGGAGCCCAGGCGAAGAGCAGCAGCGGAAGAGAATGTAGGAGCATTGCTCTGCCATGGAGCTCGCAGTCTCGGGTGATGGGGTCAGTGCCCTGCTGTCTCTGGCCAGTTGTTCTGACTCAGGGTTCGGTGGCTGCATAGCACTCAGCCAAGATGGATTCCAGCGAGAAGGATTCTGGGAGGCTACTAGGACATACAGACTGGCATCCCCTCTCTCCTTTTGGCCTTTTCTTACTTGTCACAGTTGGTGAGAGCTTGTTAGTTCCACGTTCCTTACCAGGACCTCCTGTTGTAAGATGACTCATGCAAGTGATTACTGTACTGCCTGGCAAGGGAGGGTGGTTTTGGTTAGTGGTTTCTCTAATATTATCACTTAAAAGAAATTAGTAATATTGTTCAAGTAATCTCTAAGCTTATGTCTTGTACATCTGATCTTGCAGGAACTGAGAGATTCTGTAAATACCTCTTCATAATTTTGATCATATTTTAATCTGTATATTTTGATGTCATAACACTCAGAACATATTTATGATTTTTATACCTATTTTGTGGAGCACACTTATAGTGATATAAAGTGACTCCCTTCACTTACTAGTTAATTTTGCCTTAGAATTATGTTATCTCAGTTATTTATCAAAAAATATCAATTACATGCTGTTGTAATCAAGGCTTACTTTATTAAGAATTCTTCACTGAAGTACCAGAATGAAATTTTAAAAACACATTTGATATTAATTTACTGTTTAGTTGGAATTGTCAATGTTTTCCCATTAAACATAGAATTAAATCCCAACTCTTGATAATTGCTTTTAGTACCTTGAACTGGCTTAAAAGTCAGCATTAAAAAAACTAAGATCATGGCATCTGGTCCCATCACTTCATGGCAAATAGATGGGGAGACAGTGGAAACAGTGACAGACTTTATTTTCTTGGGCTCCAAAATTACCACAGATGGTCACTTCAGCCATGAAATTAAAAGACACTTGCTGTTTTGTAGAAAAGTTATGATAAACCTAGACAGCATGTTAAAAGGCAGAGATATTCCTTCAGCGACCAAAGTCCATATAGTCAAAGCTATCATTTTTCCAGTAGTCATGTATGGATGTGAGAGCTGGACAATAAAGAAGGATGAGTGCTAAAGAATTGATACTTTTGAACTGTGGTGTTGGAAAAGACTCTTGAGAGTCCCTTGGACTGCAAGATCAAACTAGTCCATCTTAATGGAAATAAGTTCTGAATATTCTTTAGAAGTACTGATGAAGCTGAAACTCTGATACTTTGGCCACCTGATGTGAAGGGATGACTCATTAGAAAAGACCCTGATGCTGGGAAAGATTGAGGGCAGGAGCAGAAAGGGACGACAGAGGATGAGATGGTTGAATGGCATCACCGACTAAATGGACACGAGTTTGAGCAAGCTCTGGGAGATGGTGATGGACAGGGAAACCTGGTGTGCTTCAGTCCATGGGGTCACAAAGAGTCAGACACGACTGAGTGACTGAACAACAAATCTAGTCCTTTCTAAGCCATGTAACTTTGTCCTCTGCCGCTCTCTCAAAACCCACTGGCTTCTTTTAATATTGCATTGATAATACCATCTTGATAACTGAATATCATCATCAGTGACTTTTTGCACTTGCTGATACCCTTGAATGAGTTGTTTCCCCCCTGATTCTATCTCTATCACCATATTTTATCTTACAAGTTCCTATCAGTTATTTTGCCAGCAAAAATATAATTCAAATGGCTTGAATTTGTTGCATCATATGATTCAAGAAGCTGAGATGTAGATCAGGCTTCACATCTGATTTAAACCAGCCACCCATTCTTCTGAGATGCTCTGATATTTAATAGCGCTGTGTATCTCAGGCTGGTAGTGAAATAGCTGAAATAGTTACTGTTCTCAATTCTTTGCATGTCAAAGAGTAAAAGAAAAATGAAATGTGTACATAATATCTTCTTAATTATCCAAGAACTCTGCTAAAAACTCTTTAGCATTTTATTGGCCTCCTGATGTACTCACTGGGATCAGGCTACCTTGGACCAGCTAGACACTTTCAAGGACGCGAGGTGGTTCAACACTTGTGTGAGGAAGTGGGGAAATCTGAACCAAATTGAGTTATTGTGAGGAAGGATGGGAAAGCAGAATGGATCCTGGAAAGACCATATTACAACTCGACTACTGTCAGGGAGGAAGAAATTTTCCTTTTCCTTTCTAGATTCTTCTGGCTAGACTAAGAATTAAGCTAACCTGAGAGAGATGAACTAAACGAAATCAAACAAAGTTTAATTACATGTATACATGGAAGAGGTCCAGAAAAACTAAATAATTCATCAAAATGATTAAAATATTCATGTTAAGCACTGTCTTCAGCTAAAAACTGAGGAGAATGCTGGGGATAGATTTGGAGTCTTCAGATGGGAGGAAGACATGGAGGCATGACAGGAGGAAGACAGGAAGGCATGGAGACAGAAAAGCAAACGCTTGGTGAATAGATGTTTCTTGGGCCAGCAGAGACAGTGAGAAGCTATAGAGAAATATTTTAAAAGATAGCTTTTGCTAGGTTCCTCCCTGTCAACTGTACCTAGTATGTACTATTGTTATAAATGGTAGAAATCTACACAGAACATAAATGAATTGAATAGACACTTTTAAAAATTTACTTTAGGGAAATTCCTAGTTCAGTGGTTAAGACTCGGCACTTTCACTGCTGTGGAAAGGGTTCAATCCCTGGTCAGGGAACTAAGATCCCATAAGTTGCATGGTGTAGCAAAAAAAAAAAAAGAAGAAGAAGAAGAAGAAGAAGAAGAAGAAGAAGAAGAAGCTAAATTTACTTTAAAATTCTTTCAGTTTAACAATGTATTTGAATTTTTTTGCTATTTTTTGTAAATTAATTAATTTATTTTAATTGGAGGCAAATTACAATATTGTAGTGGTTTTTGCCATACATTCACATCAATCAGCCAAATACTGAACAAAGTAACTTAGGGAAATTGATCTAGTAGCAAGTGCAGGTGGTGGTAGTGACAGGTGTAGAACTGGAGACCAAGTATTATTTGTTCTAGTTTGGCCCTTGACCGGATCATCTTGGCTCTCTGAGCCTTGGCCTCTATTGCATGGGCCAAAAAATTCCTTTGCTCCTTTTGTAACAACTTATGGGAAAACCCAAAAGAACTTTTTGGCCATCCCAACACATCTACATTTAACAGTGCAGTCTCAATACATATATGTTGAATTAATGTTTGATCTATTTATTTAAAAATTGAAAGAAATGGATTAGATGTTCTCTGGTATCTTCTAGGTTTTCACTCACAGGACAAAGATTCACGGAGTGTCTATCAGATCACACAAAGCTACAATGATAGAAAATAGTTTTCAATTTTGAATAAATAATATTGAGAATATTAGCAATTTGTGTGTGGTGTATAATTGTGTAAATTCCTTCCATAGTGTAAACTAGACACACAAAAGTTTATATTTACAAATGAATGATAGCTCTCAGAAGTAGGCCTCTGGAGAAGGTAAAGTATGTCTTGGCAAGAAAATCAGTATCAAATACAGAGCTACACTATTCTTTTCAAGATGCATTTCCCCAAATGTAAAATGTGTAAATAAATGTACATATTCTTCCTAAAGTTTAGAGTTTGGGTCTAATAGTAGCTATTGTGAAAACCTGTGTTCCCTTGGATGTAACACATTTTTGTGCTGAACTGTAGCATGCTTATTATTAGTTGAAGTTGTTAAAGTACCCCTCATAATTTATCTGGTTCGAGGGGAAACGAAATAGCAATGGATGATGAATAAATATCATATTCTTCCTTTGTTAGCAGCTGTTTCCTTACTTACTGAGTTTCAAGCTGTGTAGAAAAAAAAGAGACAGTTGTGACATGATACCCACAAGTACCTATTACATTATCCTTGGTATTGAACTAAAGATAACCAAAAAATTCCATTTTTATCAGGCACCCAGGGTGCACAAGAAAATATTCATTTACCTTACACTGCATACGAAGCTGTTTCTTTCAACACTTTGTTTCTTATATAGAATTGCAGTTATGTGGTTCCCAGTACATTAAGCACCAATGTAATTATTATCCTCCTTGTACACAGCCATCTAAATTAAAAACCATTAAATGAAATGTTCTTATAAATACTGTATTTCTTTATAGAACTATTATCTACATTTTCTCAAAACACTGTGCTCAATTGGTCCATTGGAATTAGTGTTTTGTTCTCACAATAATGTGGATAAGCCTAAGGCTTCATCCAGAAGGAAAGAAATCTTAATGGCTCCAAATTCAATGAAACAGACAGGAGTTCAATGGGACTAGTGTCTCAGAATGGCATACCCCTCTCACTTTTCTTTTGCAAAATTTTTTGTACTTACTTCTCTGAAGCCCTTTCAGCCATGATCCTTTAGGAGAACTGGGCACTTTGAAACATCTTTGTGCAGTTAGCATCTTCTCTGAGATATAGGAAAGGGCAACTCACTCCAGCATATTTACCTGGAAAATTACATGGATGGAGGAGCTGGCAGGCTACAGTCCATGGAGCCACGATGAGTCAGACATGACTGAGCGATTGAGCACACAAGCACTGAAATGCAGGCAATTAGCAAGATTGCCAGTACTCAGGAATATCTGCTAAAACCATTTGCCTTGGTTTCCAAATTTGTATGCATAGTTACAATCCTCTGGGAACCTTATGAAGCATTCTAAATCTTAGGCCGTTCCACAAATCAATTAAGCCACAATCTCAGTGGATGAACCCAAATCATTAGTGTTTTTTGAAGCTCTCTAGGTGAGTCCAAGTTTGGGAGCAATCAGGCCTGCAGTTAGGACTCAAAATTTTTTTTAATGCTATGCATGCATCTTTCAACAGACACTTTTAGGTTGTCTCCATACCTGACAGATGAATGAAGAAAATTATTTATCATATATAATGGAATATTATAAAACCCTAAAAAGGAAGGAAATGCTGGCATTTGTGACTACATGGATAAAACTGGAGGGTGTTATTCTAAGTGAAAGAAGCCAGATAGACAAAGACAAATACTTCACGGTATCACTTACATGAGAAAGGTTAAAAAAAAATGAGTCAAACTTACAGAAATAGAAATGTAGAAAAGCAGATTCCAGGGGCCTAGAGTGTGGAAGAAACAGGAGAGGTCAGTAAAAGGTAGAAACTTTCAGTTATAAGATGAATAAGGTCTAAAGAGATAATATGATGATTGTATGTACTCCATCACTCAGTCATTTCCAGCTCTTTTGAGATCCCATGGACCACAGCCCTCCTGGTTCCTCTGTCCATGGGATTCTCCAGGCAGGAATATTGGAGTGAGTTGCCATTTCCTCCTCCAGGGAACCTTCCTGGCCCAGGGATCAAACTCGAGTCTCAAGTCTCCTTCATTGGCAAGCAGATTCTTAACCACTGAGCCACCTGGGGAGCCCAATGTGATGACAACCAGAACTTCAATAGAGTAGAACTTAAATGTACTCACAAAAAAAAAAAAAAAAAAGATTAAAATATGTGAGTTGATGGATGATGTGTCAATTAGCCAATTAACTTGATGGGGAAAACTTTCATAATGTGTATAGTATAGTATAGTGAAGTCACTCCGTTGTGTCTGACTTTTTGCCACCCCGTGGACTGTAGCCTACCAGGCTTCTCCGTCCATGAATTCTCCAGGCAAGAATACTGGAGTGGGTTGCCATTTCCTTCTCCAGGGGATCTTCCTGACCCAGGGATCGAACCCAGGTCTCCTGCATTGGAGGCAGATGCTTTAACCTCTGAGCCACCAGGGAAGCCCTCATAATGTGTAGGTACATCAAATCATCACACGGTACACATTAAATATATTTTGTTAATTGTTAAATATATCTGTTGATTATCCTCAATAAAACTGGAAATGAGAGAGAAAGAAGAAAAGAAAGACATGAAGGAAGAAAGAAAAAAAAAAGGAAATACAGAAAGGAAAGAAAAGAAAGAAATATTATAGAGGTCAAATGGTCCAAAGTTGAATTTTTTTCAGTTTTTAGGAGGAAAAGTTTAGAGATAATATGACTTTGTTACTTTAAAACCAGTTATTTTCTTATTAGATCAGTTCAGTTCAGTTCAGTTGCTCAGTCGTGTCTGACTCTTTGCGACCCCATGAATTGCAGCACACCAGGCCTCCCTGTCCATCACCAACTCCTGGAGTTCATTCAGACTCATGTCCATCAAGTCGGTGATGCCATCCAGCCATCTCATCCTCTGTTGTCCCCTTCTCCTCCTGCGCCCAACCCCTCCCAGCATCAGAGTCTTTTCCAATGAGTCAACTCTTCGCATGAGGTGGCCAAAGTACTGGAGTTTCAGCTTTAGCATCCTTCCCTCCAAAGAACACCCAGGGCCGATCTCCTTCAGAATGGACTGGTTGGATCAAAGGTGAGATTTAAGTGCATTTGAAGGCGCTATCTTCCATGATTGTTTAGCAATAGCCATCAGACTATACAGGGTAGCCATTTGGGCATTAATTCTGAAAGCAACAAGCTGTAAACACTGAATAACAGCTTAGCAGGTATTTGTGTGTGTATTAGTTGCTCACTTGTGTCTCACTCAGCTCAGATGGTAAAGCGTCTGCCTACAATGCGGGAGATCCGGGTTCAATCCCTGGGTCGGGAAGATCTCCTAGAGAAGGAAATGGCAACTCACTCCAGTATTCTTGCCTGGAAAATTCCATGGACAGAGAAGCCTGGTAGTCTACAGTCCATGGGGTTGCAAAGAGTCAGACACGACTGAGCAACTTCACTTTCCTCACTTTGTGTCTAACTCTGGCAGGGACTATAGCCTGCCAGACTCCTCTGTCCATTGTATTCTCCAGGCGAGTATACTGGAGTGGGTTGCCATTTCCTGTTCCAGGGGTTCTTCCCAACCAAGGGATTGAACCTGGGTAGTAAAAATCATATTGGGAACATTTGTGCTGTGCTGTGCTAAATTGCTTCAACACATCTGTGATTCTGTGCTAACTCTATGGACAGCACCATGCCAGGCTCTTCTGTCCATGTGATTCTTCATACAAGAATCCTGTAGTGGGTTGCTGATATAAAGTCTTACTCAGGCTCATCCAAAAAAAAAGGGAAATTGATACTAAGAACTTACATAGGAAGTTGTGTATTTTAATAAAAGCAAAGATGGAAAGAAAGCATGAAATTGTGTTTTGTTATATAAATCCATGATTTAGTAAGATAGGAGTAAATTGCACATGAAGAGATATATCATGTTATAGAGGCATTCTGGGATTTAGAAAGAGTTACACTGATTTTTTTTTAATTCCCTGTATGATTGAGTTACTCTGCAGAGCAAAGTCTACTGAAAAAATATATTGTGTGGTTTATATTCAATAGATTTTCTAATTATATTTATGATACTGGACACATTTCTAGATAATTTGATTCAAAGTCAAACCTGAGATAGTAGGTTAAGCACATTATAACCCATCTATAGGTGTCACCAATGCTGAGACTCTGTTGTAGTTGTCATTTTTACCTTACATTTTCCTGGTTTATTACATTCTTTCGACATTGTTTTACCAAAAAAAAAAAAAAATCATTTAGTGGGTATAATTATCTAATGGATAATGTGCATTATATAGTTACTGTTTTGAATATTATCAGACAAAAAATCCAGAATACGTTTAGTGCTATGACATTAAAAAAATCGATAAATATATAAATGTTAAATGAATTTAGGAAATCTAAAAGTTATTAAATGAAAAGAAGTTTTTTTTTAATCTACAAATGAATGGATAACAAAGCTGTGGTACATATATACAATAGAATACTACTCATCAGTAGAAAGGAACACATTTGAGTCAGTTCTAATGAGGTGGATGAAACTAGAGCCTATTATACAGAGTGAAGTAAGTCAGAAAGTGAAATATAAATATTGTATGAAAGTGAAAGTCAGTCGTGTCTGAATCTTTGCAACCCCATGGACTATATAGTCCCTGGAATTTTCCAGGCCAGAATACTGGAACGGGTAGCCTTTCCCTTCTCCAGGGGATCTTCTCAACCCAAGGATCAAATCCGGGTCTCCCGCATTGCAGGTGAATTCTTTATCAGTGGAGCCACAAGGGAAGCCCAAGAACACTATAGTGGGTAGCCTATCCCTTCTCCAGTGGATCTTCCCAACCCAGGAATCAAACTGGCTTCTGCAACGCAGGTGGATTCTTTACCAGATGAGCTATCAGGGAAGATAAATATCATACACTGACACACATATATGGAATCTAGAAAGATGGTACCCATGATTTTTTTTTTTAGGACAGCAATGGAGAAACAGACATAGAATACAGATCTAAGGACACAGGGGGAAGGGATAAGGGAGAGGGTGAGATGTATGGAGAGAGAAACATGGAAATTTATGATACCATATGTAAAATAGATAGCCAATGGGAATTTGTTATGTGACTCAGGGAGCTCAAACATGGGCTCTGTGAGAGTCTAGAAGGGTGGGATGGGGAGGAAGATGGAAGGGAGTTTGGGAGAGGAGACATGGGTGTACCTATGGCTGATTCTTGTTGATGAGTGACAGAAAACCACAAGATTCTGTAAAGCAAATATCCTTCAATTAAAAAAATAAAGTAGAAAAAAAAAGCAAATGCAAACTCTGGCTGAATTAATTTAGGCCCAGCAAAAAAGGTGCTAGCCAAGGGAAAAAAAATAAAGATGAAAGCATTGTGTTGTCAGAATATAGTGAAATACTCATCAATTTTAAATAGCATTTGTCTATATCATAGGTTCCAAGGAAACACTGGGCATATGAAAGCTTTATATATTCACCTGAGGGGGGAAGAATATATATCTAAACTCAATAATATAATAAAATATAAATATTATATATATAAATATATCAACTGAATTTTCTTGAGATTAAATGAAGTAATTTTGCAAACTTCTTTGTTAATGTTGGCTTAGTCTTGACATATACACTTAAAGAGAGCTTTTTTCTTTTGACTTAATGACTCACAGAATTATAGAAATTGGGTCTTTGAAGGGTGTCAAGGATGTTACAGAGGAATAAATTAGAGTTGACACATTTTGGTTGTCCTGACACAGACCAGAAGTTTTTGAAATTTCAGTGATTTTAATTGAAGGCACATGCATTGATATAAGGATTAGGTTAAAATTTTGATATTTCTCTTCTCTCCTTTAAAGAAAAGCAAAAAAGTCAAAATAAGAAGTTCAGTTACATCTCGCTTGAAAAAGGAGAAATGAACATGTTCATTTTAGCAGTTAAGAACCTGACCTTTGCATATGTTTTGTTTTGCACCTTTAAAATATGTTGTAATTTTATGCTGACACCTTAAAAATTAGAAGTTTTAGCAACATTTTAAAACATCTTAAATTTTCCATAAATATTCGGATTTATGTTTATAATATAAATGAACAAGCCACTGACCCACTATCGCTAGGCCTTCCAGTCCCACATGGCAGTACTGAGTCAGAGCTGACTCGCTACTGCCGCCTACAGGTGAGCTTGTTTGGCCGTGTCCTCAACTCACAGATGGCCTGTCTAGCTCCTAAGGACACTCCAGCATTTAGTCCCCAGAATTTGTACTTAAAAGTGGTAAATAAAGTGTGGATCAAAACTGGTGGTGGCTTCAGACACCCAGGATTCTAAATTACACTGCACTCTTTTTTTTTTTTTTTGACACTTGCTGCAGAGTTGGGGATGTTATAGCATCTGGCCATTGGCGTGCAGATAGGAGAAAGAATACTTCAGAGGGTAGACAGAAAATATCTGTAAATTTCTAAGTCTGGTGCCTCCAGTGCTGCTTTGATCTCATGGGATTTCTAGTGTTTCAGAACTTGAAAACTGTTATCAAGATGATCACTAACCTCAAACTCATTAGCGTGTCCAAGCTTGTAATGCCTCCGCCACTCCAGTTTGCTGTGAGTGAGCAAGGACGCAGGCTTGGCAAAATCGGCTCTTGGCTGGATGAATATTATCAGGGAAATTCTAGAACTGACTGCTGCATAAAAAACTTGCACAGCATCTCTTTTTGACCTCCCCTTGACCCAATTGGTTTCTGATGCTTCTGTGAAGGACTCATCATGTGAGTTCAGACACACATTGTGTATATATGGCATCTTACCTCAAGCAGTGATTTGGTTCACTTTCTTCCCCCATAAATTCTTTAATTCTGGTCCTCCTGGCCCTTGCAAATATACAGCCTGAAAGAGGAGTTAATGGCATTGAGAAAAACCTCAATCTGGAGCAATGGACAAATGCTCTAATCTCCTGTCCTTTAGGAGACAAGAAGACAAAGGATAGACTAAATTTTCTTTTCTTTTTCTAGTACTATAGTTTGAAAGTTCCATAAAGCAGTGAAAAACACATACAAAAGGAAAGATTATATCCATATATCCACAGTCAGGAGACAAGGGCATTTTATTCACCTGAAAATTAGTATCATGCTATATATTACCAGGAAAGAATGGTGCCAAGAGATAAAGTTGATGGATATCATTTCCTTATTCAGTTTAGTGCACAGAAGGCAAAGTGGTGTGTTTTTTTTCCTTTCTTTTTTTTTTTTTTGAAAAGGGAGATAGAAATAGAAAACCACAAGCAGGAGAGAGACAAGCATATGGAAGGAAAGGCCAAAAGAAAGCGTATGACAAAAAGTGGAGAAACGCAAACTGTACTTGACAATTACATCTGGAGTGACAAAGAAACATGGATGATAATTTAAGCAAAAACAGCTGCCTGATTAACTCAACATTCTAGAACTTCAATAGCATTTATCTGGAAGAAGAATTTCTCTAGTTTTTTGCCCTTTGTGGGGCAATGTGATATTACTTTGGAGAAGGGCATGGCAACCCACTCCAGTATTCTTCCTGGAGAATCCCGTGGACAGAGGAACCCATGGACTGAGGGAGGGGCTGTGGTTCGTAGGGTCGCACAGGGTCAGGTGTGACTGAAGAGACAGCACGCACACATATGATATTGTTTTCCTTTTTTATACAGGATATACCTTCAGCTGCAACAGCATGCCTGGCATGTTGCACTAGTTCTTCCATAAATATATACTGAATAATAAATGAATGATGTTTGGAGACCGGAGTGACATTCTGTTAATCGGTTAGTTCTTCAGAGTGTTAGGACAAAACATTTCCCCAGATCTTATTAATTACTTTCTATCCTAAGTGAGTGATGTTACACTGATTTTACTCTAGCTTTATCTCCCTGACAACTGAAATCAAATGAGAGATCATTGCTTCAGGGGTCAGATAATGACATTTTTCTAATAAATTTGCCACAAATTTTCATTAAATGACCAAAACACTTACATTTTTGGATGTACATCTCAATCTAACTGGTTGTCCACTATTAGATTAAATAGAACCAACCATCTCATCTATAAAAAGCCCAACTATGATATTTGAGGTGGCTTCAAAACTGATCCTTGGTTAAAGTTTGAATAAATAATACAAATCATCTAAATAACTAAGTGGATCATAAAAAGTTCATTCAATCTGTATTAATATTCTTCATGTTTCATATTATTCGATTTTATTAAATTAAAGGTCCATTGCGTTTCTATGTTTTGAATTATTCATGTATTTGTTTAGACTGTGTTGGGTCTTTGTCACCGGGCGGGGTTTCTCTAGCTCCAGCGCACGTGCTCCTCGTTGTGGTGGCTGATCTTGCTGCAGAGCGTGGGCCGTAGGGCAAGTGAGCACGTGAGCATGTGAGTATTTAAGGCCCCTGGGCTCTATACACAGGTTCAGTAGTTCTGGCACACGGGCTTATCTGCCCCATGCCATGTGGGATCTTCCCAGACCAGGGATCGAACCCATGTCTCCTGCATCGGCAGGCGAATTCTTTACCACTGAGCCTATTACATTTTATGGATTGGTTGATGTGGCTAGATATTGGGTTATGTAGTTGAATAAGATACAGTCTTTGCCAGGTGTGCTTGTCATTCTTATGATCATGGGCCACCCAAATGTCCTTTATGTGGGTATATTTGAGAATATTTCACTTGAAGGAAACTTTTGGGAGTAAGAGAATATTCTCTATCAAAAAAGCTCTATATCCCAGATTGTAACAGAGACTCTGATACAGGATCTACTTAGTGCTCACTTTGACCTAGAAGCTAATGATATCAGAAAAAGGGAGCATGGACCTTTCTCCCAGCAGGGAAGCATCAGGGGTGAATTCTGCAGAACTGAGTTTACCATGCAAGTCACGGCAGCGGAGAAAGCCATGACTCCTGGTAACGGGTAGCCAAGGGTGACGGTCGTTTTCTTACTCAGATGAATTTTGAACATAGTTTTGTAAGTTGAGCCTGATTCCATTGACTTCACCGATCTGATTCTATCGTTTTCCTGTCATTTAATGTAGCTGAAGAGCTTTTTAATCAACATCTTTTGTGTTCCTAGACTTCCCTGGTGGCACAGTGGATAGGAAACTGCCTGCCAATGCAAGGGACAAAGGTTTGACCCCTCCTGGAAGGCTTTCACATACCATGGAACAGCTAGGCCTGTGTGATGCAACTTCTGAGCCCACGTGCCACAAGTCCTGAAGAGTACTGAAGCCCACAAACCTAGAGCCTGTGCTCTGCAACAAGAGAAGACACTGCAAGGAGAAGCCTGAGCTCTGCAACAAAGAGCATTCCCTGCTCCCCGTGACCAGAGAAAGCCCGCACAAAGCAAGGAAGATCCAGCTCAGCCAAAACTAACTAATTAGTTAATTATTTTAAAATTAAAAATAAATAAGCATCCTTTCTGCTCCTGTCATCAAAAATTAAATTGTTGTTTATAGCTAAGAAGGTTCACACACACACACACACACACACACACACACACACACACACTTCAGTGTTGTGCCAGAGACAGACACATGCCTGTCATGATTTGGGGTATGCTGACATATTTTTGATAATATTATTAGCTCTTATGATGAATAATCCACTCATAAAGGTAAAGAAACGAACACACATGGAAATCCTATCATGTGCTTGACATCCACATATTAGTATTCCGTTTCATTTAATTGGTAATAGATTGGATAACTGCAAAAAATTCTGATTTATCTTTTGTTACTAAGTGATATGATAAAACTAAGCAAAACATGCACATAGTGTATACAACACAGTAGTATATGTTCAACAAATACTAAATCCTTTTATTTGTATATAGTAATATGTTTTCAGAGCAGTTTTTATGTTGGTCTTACAAGGAAGGTGGGAGTAACACATATGTGAGCTAGGTCAGAATTAAGCTAGCTTCTGGTAGCCTTAGGGCTTCCCTAGCAGGCTCAATGGAGAAGGTACTGGCACCCCACTCCAGTACTCTTGCCTGGAAAAATCCCATGGATGGAGGAGACTTGTAGGCTGCATTCCATGGGGTTGCTAAGAGTCAGACACGACTGAGCGACTTCACTTTCACTTTTCACTTTCACACATTGGAGAAGGAAATGGCAACCCACTCCAGTGTTCCTCCCTGGAGAATCCCAGGGATGGGGGAGCCTATTGGGCTGCCGTCTATGGGGTCGCACAGAGTTGGACACAGATGCAGTGACTTAGCAGCAGCAGTAGCAGTGAGCTCAAGTGATAAAGAATCCACGTGCAATGCAGGAGCCACAGGAGACACAGGTTCAATCCTTGGGTCGGGAAGATACCCTGAAGGAAGGAGGAAATGTCAACCCACTCTGGTATTCCTGCCTGGAGAAGCCCCTGGACAGAGGAGCCTGGCGGGCTACAGCCCACAGGGTCACAAAGAGTTGGACATGACTGAAGTGACTGAGCATGTACACTGGTAGCCTTCATTTGAAAAATGGGAGATTAATTTTGCACAGAAAAAAAATATGTACAGATATAGGTCATTTTGTAATGAAAAAATCAAGATCCCATAAAAATAACTGTAGATTTGTGTGCCTTATTTTAATATAACTTCATTGCATATGTTTTATTCAAAGAGTATCAAGCCCAGGCATCTCTGTTGAACATAGGTTCACATGTATAACTTTTGTTTAACTCATTTAACTTGGGGAGTAGAGGCCCTTGCATTCATTTCCTAAGGTTACTGTAACCAAGCACCATACTGGTGACTTAAACAACAGATACACATCATCTCACAGTGCTGGAGGTCACCAGTCTGAGATCGAGGTGTCGACACGGGTAGTTCCTTCTGCAGGCTGCGAGAGTATCTCGTCCATGCCTTATGTAATTTCCTGGGATTTGTGGGTGTCTCTTTACCTATAGGTGTATCACACCAACCTCTGCCTTCATCTTTGCATGGTATTCTCTCTGTGCCTCTGGGTCTGAATTTCTCCTTCTAATAAGATCACTGATATATTGGGTTAGGGCCCAACTAAAGGACTTCATCTTCATCATCTTCAAAAGATTTATTTCTAAATAAAGCCTCATTCACAAATACTTGGGGTTTAGACTTTAGCATCTTTCAGAGGGGGGTCACAATTCAGTCTATAGCATCCCTTCAACCCTAGCATAACTAAATGCAAACATTTCCTTTCTTCTCTTCCTCCCCTCATCCTACTCCTCACTAGTCTGTTCCTCCTACACCTGTCCTGGCTTCCCAGGTAGCACCAGTGGTAAAGAACCTCCTGCCAATTCAGGAGACATAAGAGATGCAGTTTCGATCCTTGGGTCTGGAAGATCCCCTGGAGGAGGGCATGGCAACCCACTCCAGTATTCTGGCCTGGAGAATCCCGTGGACAGAGGAGCCTGGCGGCTACAGTCCACAGGGTTGCGAAGAGTCAGACATGACTGAAGAGATTGAGCACACACACCTTTCCTCATCTTGAAGAAATGGTCTTCACTTTCCTCTGCATTCTCAGGCCAATAGCCCAGAAAGACAATATAGGGAATGAGTGAGAACAGGGACTTTGGAGCCTAAGAGCCTTAGTTTGAGTTCTTGCTTTCTCAATTACAAATCATACAATCTTGGCAACCACTATCTGACTCAATTTCCTAATTTATTAGTAGAGATAATCATAATACCAATACACCGGTTAAGAATCAAAGATATATGCTAATTGTGGTTCAAACAGTAAAGAATCTGCCTGCAGTGTAGGAGACCCAGGTTCGATCCCTGGGTCGGGAAGGTCCCCTGGAGGGGGCATGGCAATACACTCCAGTATTCTTGCCTGGAGAATTCCACAGACAGAGGAGCCATCAGGCTCCTTTGCAAAAAGTTGGACATGACTGAGTGACTAACACTTTCACTTTCAACTTGTATTTGTATGGAGTCAAAATCTTGCTTTCAGATAAAGAATTTTTTCTTAGAAGAAAGTCACTCATAAAATATTAATTGAATCTCATTTATCATACATATATACATATTAAAAACTGAAAATATAATACAAAAATTATGTTTTTCCTTAAATATTCGTGAGTCATAAAGTGCAGAGGACTTCCCCAAAGGCAAAGTGTGTTAAGAATCCACCTACAATACATGAGACATAGGAGACACAAGTTCGAACCCTGGGTGGAGAAGATCCCCTGGAGGAGGAAATGGCAACTCACTTCAATATTCTTGCCTTGAAAATTCCATGGGCTAAGGAACCTAGAGAGCTATAGTCCAAATGGTCTCAGAGAGTCAGACATGACTGAGAGACTAAGCATGCTCACAAGGCAGAAATCTCTGAATAAAAAGGTAAAGATGTGTAACACTTATTAGGAGAAAAATATAGAGCACTCAATAATCTAAGCAATCCGGGGTTATTATTTTTTTAAAGCCCTCTTCAAGTAGCTTATTTAATTTTAAATTAAATCAATTCTGTTAATTGAGAGCTGAAAGAAAACTCAGCCTAAAGTTGAAGGAAAGTCATTCTGGAGAAAAGCTACTCTGAATCAATATTCTACATTTCTTCTTTAAGAAGTGACAACTATTTTCATGTATATGTCTTCCTCTGTTCAAAAAGTATGAAAAGTCAGCAGGATTTTGCAGTTTTCAATGAGTAAACAGACTGAGAATTGTAATATCACGTGTGGAGAATGAATCATTTCTTGCTAATAGTGGGAACATCAGCCCAACATCTGGACCACACAGCAGTGACACATTTTTGAAATAAAATGCAAGTTTGCAATTATGATTTTTAAATATAAATGGAATAAATACAAATTTATTATCATTTTATATAGACCTATTTTCCTCTTGAAGACTTCTGCTGCTGTTGCTACTGCTGCTAAGTCGCTTCAGTTGTGTCCGACTCTGGGTGACCCCATAGACAGCAGACCACCAGGTTCCCCATCCCTGGGATTCTCCAGGCAAGAACACTGGAGTGGGTTGCCATGTCCCTCTCCAATGCATGAAAGTGAAAAGCAAAAGTGAAGTCTCTCAGTCGTGTCCGACTCTTAGCGACCCCATGGACTGCAGCCTACCAGTCTCCTCCATCCATGGGATTTTCCAGGCAAGAGTACTGGAGTGGGGTGCCATTGCCTTCTACGTGAAGAATTCTAGGATTTATTAAAAATCTGAACTTAAATTCTTATCTCCTCTGAGGAATCACTAGGATGGGAATTGCAGCTCTAGTGATTCAGTGTGAAAAACTTATCCAGATTCAGTGAACTTGAAACTTGAATAGAAAGCCGGAGTTTTGTTATTGGCTGGTCCTAATATCCAGTCTCACCTTTGGTCACAACATACTGCTTTATGAAGCCATTATATAGTGAATACAAAAGTACCTTGTTGTTATTCAGTCACCAAGTCTAGCCTGACTCTTTGTGACCACATAGACTGCAGCACACCAGGCTTCCCTGTCCCTCACCATATCCTGGAGTTTACCCAAGTTCATGTCCATTGAATTGGTGATGCCATCCAAACAGCTCATCCTCTGTCACCCTCTTCTCCTTCTGCCTTCAATATTTTCCATTAAGCCAAAATGGCAATTATTTCAGTAAATCTAGTTAATTCAAGTGAAAATACTTAATGTGACTTCCATAACGCCAGATACTATAACTTACTATTTACAAGTAGCAGTGGATGAGGATTTCATGAGTGTTACGTTTTTCCTTCCTCCAAAAGTGATTCTTATCCTATGTTTACTTGTGCAATGATTTGGTAGGGATTTGTATCAATTTAGGGACATGATCAGTCATGTCTGACTCTTTGTGACCCCAGGACTGTAGCCTGTCAGGCTCCTCTGTGCATGGGAGTTTTCAAGCAAGAATACTGAAGTGTGTTGCTATTTCCTTCTCCAGGGGCTCTTCCTGACCCATGGATCTTATGACCTTTGTCTCTTATGTCTCCTGCATTGGCAGGTGGGTTCTTTACCACTAATGCTACCTGGGAAGCCCATTAGGGAATTGTATTTTTCATTAAAAAAGGCTAGCTTTACTCTCATAAACTATAACGCTCAGGCTCCCTTTTTCAGTTCTGTCCTTAAAAAATAAACTGTGGCCCCTTTTGATTCTACTACTATCTGTAAGCCTTAAGGAGTCCATTTGAACGAGTCTACCATGATGTTACAGTCTGTGAGAAATGTCCCTCCTGGACTCCAAAGACCAGTGCATGGCATCAGTTATTTGGGTGGCAGGCAGGGATATTCCCTCTGGACTCTCTTCAGAAATTTGTCATAAGGGGAAAATGGACTTTCCCCTGTTACAGAGTGAGCATCATCAAGAGAATACCAATAGGATGGGCAAACTTGCTGTGGTGGTGTTGTAATGCTGAGAAATTGGTTGTCTTTCTTCTGCTCCCTGCTGATCTGAAATCAAGGAGTCTGGGTCCCTTCTGCAGGGGCCTTAACAGGGAGGGAAAGGACTACTAAGCTGTGCAACAAGTTACCGTTAGTGTCTGAGGGTAAGTTATATATATACTATTTTAGTAAGTATTAGTAAGTCTAAAAATTGCCTTAAAAATAAAGGTGGGGTTCTGTATTATATCAAAGAATTAATTTGCAAAAGTATATACTATAGTTGAATCTTCTGCTGAGTTTGTGTTCAATATAAATTGATGTTAGAACATGCTGTGTTGCGAAGTTTTATAAAAGAATGTCTATAAATGGGCATATTCATAAAAATGCTGCTTTAGCCTTCAATGACACTTCTTATATTTTCACACAGATTGTTTACATTATGGCTTGTTGTTAACAAAAATAACAACAAAAAAAAAAACATTGTGCTGTAAAGAAGGAAACATCGCAACACAGTTGTATTCATTCCCATAATCCTCCTACAGTAATATAATTGCTGTTTCGTTAATAAGCCTAAGTACCAGTGATGAATGTAAGTTTATGTATGGCATATTGATGATAATATCTGAGTAGGATAAGCTGCCAAATGAGAGGCAATGAAAAAGAAATATTGCAAATTGCATTCCAAATAACTATTTTTCCTCTCTGTGCAATCAAAATTCTATAGTGTACAGTTATTTCCATAAACACCCATTGATGCTGTAGAATGAAAATAATAACTTAATGTGATTCACAGCAGATGCTAGGAACATAAACCTACACACCTGTGGTGAATAGGATTTAGTCATTTCTCCATGATTAAAGCTATGTGTGCTTACTGTTCTGCCATTGCGATGGATTGTTTCTCTTTTCTGTTAGACTTGAAACTAATGATCCAAGCATGGACCTCTTGGTGTTGGGTAGATCTGACATCCTGAGATGTGGGTTAGAGTTGGATACAGGGTGTGTTGCACCGTAAGTGAAACACAGAAAGTGCTCTCCAATATTTCTTTATTTGCCAGCAACATAGAACGTAAATGAAATGTAGGCAAAGGAAGAGTTTAAATCAACAGGGAAAAGTATGCCTTTCTTAGTTTAAGCTACCTGGTAGATCTTCCTTACTTACTCTTGTAGAAGTTTTAATAGATTTGTTTTGCTATTGTTAGCGAAAGAAGGAAATTGGCTTCTGCTAATGTAAGTGGGCAAAGTACACTTTAAGGGATAACAAGATGATAAAGTAAAGAAAACACTGTCACAGCCTGCATAAGGAGAGCGTCAAGCTGTGGTAATTTAGTCATCCAATGAAACAAGCTAAAGCTCTCAACTGATTCTGGTAAAAGGCCCTAAACAGGCTCTTTATGCAGCTGAAACAATGCAAATAAAGGACCCTCTACCTCCTAGTAATATCAAGAGAGGAGAAAAGAGGTAAGCAGAAACATTAAAGTTGATGTATTGTTGGTTGCATACCGCTGTGAATGAAATGATGCCACATTGTAAAACCACATATAAAGGACAAAACTTTTCTTTTTCCAAAATTGTTCTTCATAGTTTATTTTGTAAATTAACTTCAGTATGATACCTTCACCATGGAGTATGTGTACTTGAGTAGCTTTCTCTGTTTGCACCTGTATTTTAATAATTCATGTGGGTAAAGACTCTTTCCAGGAAGGTTTTAAACACCTAGAGTGGATTCCGTCCCTCTGAGCTTTGTATTGAGCTGTTGATTGATGAAGCAAATCATGGGAAAGCGAAGGAAAACAGACCTGTTCTGTCAGACAGCACCAAATAACTTAGAAATCTGAAACAATAATAATGATGATTATAAAGACATGAAAGCACATAGGAAACCAAAACCTCTATTTTTACAACCATTTCTTATGACTATCTTAGGCCACCAATTCAGTCAGAAAATTGGATGTGTTGACAATGTGGCAAAAGACTAGTTGTGATGCTCTACAAACATCTGAAGTAAAACAGTTGTTTTCATAAAAAGTTAGCTATGAATCTGACTTTTTCAAGTGAACGATTAATTTCTGATCATTTAGTTTTAAAACAAAGTCAGATCCCACATGTAGCCACTTCCTGTTTTTGTAAATAAAGTTTTATTGAAACATGGCCAAGCCTATTGGTTTATTGTCTATGGCTGTTTGTAATGGTAATGGAGAAGTCAGGAGTTACAACAGTTGCCCCACAGAGTCAAAAATACTTACATCTGGTCTTTAACAGAAAAAATGTTTGCGAACTCTTAGATAAGTCATTTGACTCTTTTGGTGGTCACTCCAATGTGGGAAATGACATCAAACTCATATACAGTTTATTCCTCTAATAGGAAAGCCATCACTGTAGACTTTGGTCAATTGTTGATTTTAGACTTCTTCAAGGACTAGAATTACCTTTAAAATGTTATGAAAAGTATATTTAATCTTTGACCTCATTTGAATGATATTAGTTCAGAATTTAATGCTTTTCTAACTCTCAAAAAATCCAATGGGTGATACCGGTTTAAAAAATGAATTGAAAAACCTTATAAAATACATCTTCAGTCAATTCCTTTTCATATTCTAAGATGCTGAGTTGCAGTTTTTCATCAGTTTTATCCATAGAGCAGGCTTGTTTACAACTGACTAGCCCTCAGTTTAGTTCAGTCACTCAGTCGTGTCTGACTCTTTGCGACCCCATGGACTGCAGCACACCAGGCCTCCCCGTCCATCACCAACTCCCAGAGTTTACTCAAACTCATGTCCATTGAGTCAGTGATGCTCTCCAACCATCTCATCCTCTGTCATCCCCTTCCCCCACCTTCAATTTTTCCCAGCATCAGGATCTTTTCAAATGAGTCAACTCTTCTCATCAGGTGGTCAAAGTATTGGAGTTTCAGCTTCAACATCAGTCCTTCCAATGAACATTCAGGACTGATTTCTTTTAGGATGAACTGGTTGGATCTCCTTGCAGTCCAAGGGATTCTCAAGAGTCTTCTCCAACACTACAATTCAAAGCATTAATTCTTCAGTGCTCAGCTTTCTTTATAGTCCAACTCTCTCATCCATACATGACTACTGGAAACCACAATCACAAAAAAACTAACCAATCTGATCACATGGACCACAGCCTTGTCTAACTCAATGACACTATGAGCCATGCCATGTAGGGCTACCCAAGACAGACGGGTCATCTTGGAGAGTTCTGACAAAATGTGGTCCACTGGAGAAGGGAATGGCAAGCCAGTTCAGTATACCTGCCTTGAGAAGCCCATGGACAGTATGAAAAAGCAAAAAGATAGGGCACTGAAAGATGAACTTCCCAGGTCGGTAGGTGCCCAGTATGCTACTGGAGATCAGTGGCGAAATGACTCCAGAAAGAATGAAGAGACAGAGCCAAAGCAAAAACAGCACCCAGTTGTGGATGTGATTGGTGATGGAAGCAAAGTCTGATGCTGTAAAGAGCAATATTATAGGAACATGGAATGTTAGGTCCATGAATCAAAGCAAAGTGGAAGTGATCAAACAAGAGATGGCAAGAGTGAACATCGACATTTTAGGAATCAGTGAACTAAAATGGACTGGAATGGGTGAATTTAACTTGGTTGACCATTATATCTACTACTGTGGGCAAGAATCCCTTAGAAGAAATGGAGTAGCCATCATAGTCAACAAAAGAGTCCAAATGCAGTATTTGGTAGCAGTCTCAAAAACAACAGAATGATCTCTATCCATTTCCAAGGCAAACCAGTCAATATCACGGTAATTCGTCTTTTCCTTGACCAGTAATGCTGAAGAAGCTGAAGTTGACTAGCCCTAGGATAATCTTAAATTATTTAAAAAATACACACCTTTGGGGCTAGTAAAATACCTTCTTGGAAAACAACAACAACAAAACATAAAAGGACATATGAAAGTAGCTTTTCCCTCCTGGAAGGTTCTTCAAGTTCATAAGCCTCATAGGTACAGATAAAAGAGAATCAATATAAAAATAATAGCAATGTAGTTTGGAGATACAAATACAAATAAATAATAATTAGGCTCATATCTTCATAAATGTATCTACTCCATATTGACATCAGGTATCATGAACATTTGAAAAGGAAAGTCAATCAACATATATTTCCCACGACACCACAGTGTATACTGGTCTGTAAATACATTTTATTCTATGTCTAGAAATCAAGTACATAAACATGTTTGGGAGAATTTGTNCCTGAAAAAAATTTAGAAATGGCTTACGATTCATTTTGACAGACAATGGATTGAGGAGTTTAAAAATGACTTTCTGAAGAAACAGCCTACAATGCATATTCAATATATTAAAATGCCATTTCAGCTACTTAGAATTTGAGATTTTGGAGGTCTATGTAACTGCCTCTCATTTAACAAATTGTCATATATATATATATATATATATATATATATATGGCATAAAGAACCTAAATTTAAATTTGTTCTTGCCTTCTCCCAATCTCTTCAGCTCTGCTCCTGCCATGTACACTATGTGTTTTCTGCCCTCCCACTCACCAATTATCTCCCTGAGTTTGAGACAATAGAGAAAAAAAATATCTAAGTTGTGTTTCAAAACTAAATAATAAGATAGTTTACTCAATAAGAATATTCCTGACGCTTTTGTTTCCCCCTCTATAGAATGTTTGTAATCTCTACTAGGTCTTCTTGGCATAGAGTTTATATTCTATAAACTTTCCTTGTTCGATATTTGTGGATTCTAAAAATGTATTGTATTTTCTTGTAACAAATAAGCATTTTTAAAGGTCTGTGGCTTCTGCTCCAAGTCTGTATCTATAGAAAGTTGTAGATGGAATTTTTACTCTGATAATGTGAAGAACTGCTCTTCAGGTATAAAAATAAGATTTTTGATGAGATGTCCCTTCCCAGATATGATACGGCCAAGTCTGTAGTAGAAACCCTTAACCCTCTATCCTTAACATACTCGGTTTAGATAAGTGCTAACCAACGTGCCAGGTAAAATGCAGAAAGTAGATATTATGTTTTATTAGCCTGAAAGCTTGTGAAAGAGAGAGTATGTCTTCTGGATAATTCATTATACATTTGTGCAGTTATTAAAGTTAAAAAAAATTTATACAAGTGTTTCTTTGACAACAACAAACAAACAAACAAGGAAAACAAGAAAACTTTAAAAAGCTGGACTGAAAATAATATCTCTGTTTCTGGTAGCACTAACATTTCAAAGTGAATACTGAATTCAGTTTGTACTGTATTCCATGTATTAGAAGTTGTTTATTCCTCCTCTTTAGAAAACCTATTTTAAAGCTTGCTGGTGGTTAGAAACAGTGATATGGAAGAGTAATGAGGCTCATGGGATCTGGAGATACTAAGGTTTAAATAAAGTAATGCCTGTAATTACATAGCACAGTGCCTGGCACATAGTAAATACTCAATTAAAAATTATCTATTGTTCCTTATTGCTATTATTACAATTACCCCTCCTAATAATTCTCATTTTAATTTTGTTACAGTAGCAAAAAGAATTAGTTTGGAGGAAATATGTTAGAATCAATTTTTTTCCCCTCCAATTTGGCTATCACATTTGCATTTGGATTTTTCTGTATCTCATTAACATGTGGTG
Organism: Redunca redunca; assembly: GCA_006410935.1. Taxonomy (NCBI): domain Eukaryota; kingdom Metazoa; phylum Chordata; class Mammalia; order Artiodactyla; family Bovidae; genus Redunca; species Redunca redunca. The sequence continues at coordinate 925,354 of SJYQ01003347.1, read as the reverse complement.
CCATCTAATGCCTCATGACCCATTGTGCCAGGTGATACATACCTGATTTTTGTGTTTATAAACATATATTTTGTTTAGGGTTTTTAAGTTTAAAGCATCATATTTCAAGAAAATAGAGAAATGAGTATAGAGTCCAGTTCAGTTCAGTTCAGTCATTCAGTTGTGTCCAACTCTTTGCGACTCCATGAATCGCAGCATGCCAGGCCTCCCTGTCCGTCACCAATTCCTGGAGTTCACTCAAACTCACGTCCATTGAGTCGGTGATGTCATCGAGCCATCTCACCCTCTGTTGTCCCTTCTTCTCCTGCCCCCAATCCCTCCCAGCATCAGGGTCTTTTCCAATGAGTCAACTCTTCACATGAGGTGGCCAAAGTACTGGAGTTTCAGCTTTAGCATCATTCCTTCCAAAGAAATCCCAGAGCTGATCTTTAGAATGGACTGCTTGGATCTCCTTGCAGACCAAGGGACTCTCAAGAGTCTTCTCCAACACCATAGTTCAAAAGCATCAATTCTTTGGTGCTCAGCTTTCTTCACAGTTCAACTCTCACATCCATACATGGCCACTGGAAAAACGATAGCCTTGACTAAATGGACCTTTGGTGGCAAAGTAATGTCTCTGCTTTTTAATATGCTGTCTATGTTGGTCATAACTTTCCTTCCAAGGAGTAAGCGTGTTTTAATTTCATGGCTGCAATTACCATCTGCAGTGATTCTGTATAGAGGTTAACATTAATTTAAATAATTTTTTCAAAGATTATTATTCTATTCATAGATATAATTATCTCTGTAAGCAAAGTGATTAGTAGTCACCCCTGAAGAAAGGGAGTGCCCATTATATACACTGGGTTAGTTGTCCAAAATATAGCTTAATGATCAGGTATGACTCTCAGCCCATTAACAAAAATGTGTAAATAACATGGTTTACACTTCAGTTTTCTTTTAAAACACTACAATGTGAGGATAATAGTTAAATTTCATTCTGTTGGAGTTCCCCATCTTCAAGGGGTTGTTCTCTGATTTCCAGGGGGGTTACACAGTGCCAAGGATTTGTTGGAGTTTGGAGCTGCTTGAATTGTCACGTTGGCTAATGCCATCGTTATCCATCATATTCTATTACCTCAAAAGTCATAATTGTCTTTCAAAGTGTTCCCAGCTCCTGCTGGCATGGCTTCTCAGGAATTGGAGCCCTCTCAATAATTCTATGACTTTCCAGGGCTACCAAAGGATCTGCATTTTTGACATGTTAATCTAGATTCTTAGAATTCATTTGAATTTCAATCTATTGCATACTTCCCTATTGAAGGAATATGACATCTGATTTTTTTTTTTCACAGTCTGAGGGAGGAAAAGAGAAATGATAAAGTGGGGACAGAAGTGAATATTTCAAATATTGCCCAAAGAAATTAGTGCCCAATAATCCCTGTTCTACCTTCGCAGACTCTTCCCGTATCTGTCTTAGGGGTTTAGGGCCTGAAGATCCAAACTATGAATATGGTTATACATGGAGGGGACACCTTTATGAGAAGAAGACCCATCTATGCCATCTGCACTCAGTAGGATAGAGCCCTGGAACCATATGCATGTCTTCTCAGCAGTTAGGCAAAACCTCTTCTTATTGAAAAGCTCTAAATGGGGGAGGGAATCAGGCAGAAAGAGATCCAAACGTCCGAGATTCATATGGTAGTATTTTCACTGTCGGAGCTTATGTACTGAACATTTTGTGAGATACTTTTGATTTGTTGTACTTGTCTTGGTTTAGCAAAGAAAGAGTTGAGTATATTTTAAAAAATGTATGATAAACAGCTCTCCTTTATTGCTAAGTACCAAGTTTGCCTGAAAATCTGAAATCATTATATTGATAGACCATGGAAGGGATTTCAGCATGAAATGGAATGTTCTTAGTCTCCTTTTTAGTTGTTCATTATTTAAAGTGACCCCATACAATGCCAAATCTGCAGTTGCATCTAAATCCTATTCACTGAAAATTATCCTTCCACAGCTATACTGAATTTCAGGCTGAAACACTATTTGATAAACATTCTGATACTATCCGGTATTTGAAAAGTTCTTGAAGTAGGATTTTTAAAAGAGTATGAGAAGGGAGTTAGAAGGATGTGGATCTTTTGTTTCATCTTTCTTGCCTTTAAGGCCGTTTTGAATAAGGGAACTGACATAAGGGAAAGAGTGGGTTCAATATCTACCTCCTCCCATACACACATCTATAAAGAAAGCTGAGCACCAAAGGATTGATGCTTTTGAACTGTGGTGTTGGAGAAGACTCTTGAGAGTCTCTTGGACTGCAAGGAGATCCAAGCAGTCCATCCTAAAGGAAATCAGTCCTGAGTGTTCATTGGAAGGACTGATGCTGAAGCTGAAACTCCAGTACTTTGGCCACCTGGTGTGAAGAGCTGACTCATTGGAGAAGACCCTGGTGCTGGGAAAGATTGAAGGCAGGAGAAGAAGGGGACAACAGAGGATAAGATGGTTGGATGGCATCAACAACTCAGTGGACATGAGTTTGGGTAAACTCCAGGAACTGGTGATGGACAGGGAGGCCTGGCGTGCTGGAGTCCACGGGATCGCAAAGAGTTGGACATGACTGGGTGACTAACTTGAGCTTTAATTTTAAATTAATTGCATCTAATCTTACATGTTCTTCAAGGTATGTATAATTGTGGTGTTGGAGAAGACTCTTGAGAGTCCCTTGGACTGCAAGGAGATCCAAGCAGTCCATTCTGAAGGAGATCAGTCCTGAGTGTTCATTGGAAGGACTGATGCTGAAGCTGAAACTCCAGTACTTTGGCCACCTGGTGTGAAGAGCTGACTCACTGGAAAAGACCCTGGTGCTGGGAAACATTGAAGGCAGGAGGAGAAGGGGACAACAGAGGATAAGATGGTTGGATGGCATCAACAACTCAGTGGACATGAGTTTGGGTAAACGCCAGGAGTTGGTGATGGACAGGGAGGCCCGGCGTGCTGTAGTCCATGGGGTCACAAAGAGTCAGACTCGACTGAGTGACTGAACTGAACTGAGCTGAATACATACCTCTCAGATACACCTGCAGATGCCATGGGAATCTTTCCCATAATCAGATGAGATCCAGGAGACCATTTACTCCTGTCATATCTTATGCTCCCAAGTCCTCTTATCCTCCAACTTGAAGACATAACATTCAAAAGGGGGCACTCCCCTTGTTCCAAACACTTCTTACCACAGTGGACTGATTGTACTGCCTGGCTTGCCATTCCTGCCAAGATTCATTTTTCATTTTTGTTTTTTGTCCTACAACACAGACCATTTAGAAAATATTGGACTGTTCAACAGATGTTTGGCAGAAGTTTGAAGTAGAAGGTCTGAAATATTTGTGGAGAATATCCTTAACTAGTTTTAATCTCTGACTAAGTAATGGGGAAAGTATATAAATATCAGCATTGGTTTATTTCCATTCTCCCTTTTCTTCCCCAGTCTTTACATCCTTTTTTTCCCCTGTGTCTCTCTTTTTAGGTAATATATCAGAGAAGAGAAATTTAATCAGATGAAGTAGAAATGCATTCATATCCTAGGCTATGAGTGTTCTAAAGAATGGTGGATCATTCGAGTTGCTCTTGTGTTATGTCATTAGAGCAGTAGAGTAGAGTAGCTTTAATTGTTTCCTTCTAGAACTTCATATGAAGAAGTAAACTGAGAACCAGAATCTCTTTCTTTTACAAACAATTTAGTCTGACTCAGCCTCCTTTTAGAAAAAACTAAGGAAGCTTCTTAAAGGAACTTTGTAGAGTGGCCTCCTTCTATTGAAATAAATTCAGCAAGTAAAATTAATGCAAAAATCCAGTCACAATGAAATTAGAGGTGGTTCATGGATGGATATTTGACAACCTGGCTATTGTGGTAATTGAGTTGAAGCTTTTATGAAATCATGTTATCTCCTTAGAATTACTTCACTGTCAGGTTTGATTTTTCTTTATTCCAGTTATCACATAGTAATTTCTAATTAAAGCAGAAGATCACTCAAGTGTGTAAAAAGAAAAGAGTAAAAGCAAAAAAAATTATTTACTTATTTGATAAATAATTATTTCTTATATTTTTAGACAATTTCAAAAGCAGAAAAGGCTGTGTGTTTCTACACCATGGTAGGTATAACCATGGACCCTGTGTATAGTAAATGAGATAGTCATAAGTAGCTTATGACCACTTGAGTTTTATATAGGTGTCACCTGAAAATAATATATTTGTTGTCTTCACACAAATGATATTCATTTCCACTTAGGATGTAGAAAATCGAAAAAAAAAAATCTCCCTTACCAGAATATACAAAGAGTTATATAAAAACCGGAATACATAAAGCACTTTTAAACTCCGTAATAATACAACCTGGTTTTGAAAATGGGCAAAATATTTGATCAGACAACAAAAAATATATATTAATGGTCAATACGCACATAAAGATATTCAACATGATTAATCATTAGGAAAACNAGTCGATGTCCGATACAGGATGCAGGATGCTTGGGACTGGTGCAAGGAGAGGACCCAGAGAGATGGTATGGGGTGGGAGATGGGAGGGGACTCATGTTTGGGAACGCATGTACACTCGTGGGAATTAATGTCAATGTTTGGCAAAACCAATACAGTAATGTAAAGTAAACCGAAGTTAGAATAAAATTAAAAAAAAAAAAAGCTTAAACAACATCAATGGACACCAATTGGGGAGTGGAAAAAGGAAATGTAGTTCATTCATACAATGAAATGATACTCAGCAAGAGAAAAGGAGCAAACTATTGATACATGCAATGGCATGGATGCATTTAAAATGCATTATGCTAAGTGAAAGACCCAGAAAAAAAAAGAAAGACAACATTCTTTATAATTCCATTTATTTGACATTCTAGAAAAGATAAACCTAAAGTGAAAGAGGAGAGTGAAAAAGTTGGCTTAAAGCTCAACATTCAGAAAACTAAGATCATGGCATCTGGTCCCATCACTTCATGGCAAATAGATGGGGAAACAATGGAAACAGTGGCAGATTTTGTTTTCTTGGGCTCCAAAATCACTGCAGATGGTGATTGCAGCCATGAAATTAAAAGACGCTTGCTCCTTGGAAGAAAAGTTATGATCAGCATATTAAAGACCTATTCTTGGCTATTACTTTGCCAACAAAGGTTTGCCTGGTTAAGGCTATGGTTTTTCCAGTGGTCATGTATGGATGTGAAAGTTGGACTATAGAGAAATCTAAGTGCTGAAGAATTGATGCTTTGAACTGTGGTGTTGAAGAAGACTCTTGAGAGTCCCTTGGTTTGCAAAGAGATCCAACCAGTCCATCCTAAAGGAGATCAGTCCTGAATGTTCATTGGAAGGACTGATGCTCTGGATGAAACGCCAATACTTTGGCCACCTGATGTGAAGAGCTGACTCATTGGAAAACAGCCTGATGCTGGGAAAGATTGAAGGCAGGAGGAGAAGGGGACAACAGGATGAGATGGTTGGATGGCATCACTGACTTGATGGACATGGGTTTGTGTGGACTCCAAGAGTTGGCAATGGACAGGGAAGCCTGGTGTGCTCTGGTTCATAGGGTGGCAAAGAGTCGGACACGACTGAGCGACTGAACTGAGCTGATAGGGACAGGAAGCAGATCAGTGTTTGCCAAAGACCAGGAATAGGAAAAAGGGGATGGAATGTAAAGTGGTATGACAGAATTTTCTGATGATGAAAATATTCTATATCTTGATTGTGGTGGTGGTCACCAGACTTTATAAGTTTTCAAGATTTACAAAACTACTTACCTTTGTAGGGTGGATTTTTACTATGTTTAATTTATATCTCAGTAAATCAATGATAAGAGAAGGATGTGGAGGATAAACGATCCATTTTGTTTGAATTAGGCATGACAGTCTAACACTTACCACACTGGATGGTTTTGTTCAGAAATTACTCATGGTAAGTTATCTTGTCTGAGAACTCAGTGATTGCAAATTGATACTTGAGTGCAGCTATTCAAGTCATTCTAGGTTTATTTCTTATCCTGTGAACTTCATAGGACTTTTATTATTAATGAGGTCAAAAGTCAGAGTATTAAGAAACATGAAGGAGTAAAAGCTTCTTTAAATTCAGAGAAGAGTTTGATCATGAGCCCAAAGGGCTGCCTCTTCTGGTCTTGGGGGAAGTGGTATGGGAAGGAGAGGATGGAGAACCACAGAGTTGATAGGAAAATGAACCTTATTGTAATTTAAATTTGAGCATCAAATACCGGTGAAGTGTCTACATGCAAATTTAATTGGGAAAGTCAGTTGTATCTCCTAAAATCAAGCCAAACATAACTTATTTTAAGAGCATGATTACTTTGAGGCTTTATAGGTAGACTGTGGAAATGCTAATGAGTAAGTTTACAGATTTGAACCAAATTATGTGTTTTGTGTTTTGAGGCTCAGGAGAATTGATTCAATCATACTAACAGATTGAAGAAGCAAACAGATATTGCGTGACAAGATGGCATGTATTAGAAAATTAAGAACAGCTACATATTTTGTTTTTAAATTTTATTTTAGTTTTGGTTTGATCAATGAGAGAGTACATAAAAATTCTGGCAACACTGGCTTTGTAAATATGTCTTCGAAAGGGGATTACTCACTCTTCAGTCTGACATCTGTCACTCCCCTAGAACACAAAAGGATTGTGCAGGTTTGGGCAGCTTGTTAGATTGCTTTCAATGTTTATTTTCATCAATATCCAAATGTGTGAATATAAGAAAGTTAATGTTTTAGAAAACATTTTGTCTTTGTTCTTTTATAGTGTGCATGCATTTTTATATCAATCTGTTTCAGAATGAAGCATATTTTATCCAGACATGGTATGTTTCAAAGACTACAGTGTTGGTCAATGCACAAGTTTCATCATGTTGCATTAAGACCATAACATGAAACCAAAGAATCTGTAAAACATTTTTATCTTATACTATTTGCCACACTGGATATTTATTATTAGCATAAGAAAGTAGAATTCATCATATATTTTAAAGTAAGAATTTTTTGTATTTTAATACAAACA
>SJYQ01003347.1:899156-918282 GCA_006410935.1 Redunca redunca | reverse complement strand
CCCAATGTTTGAGGGTACATAATTGAAATCACTTCTCTAGTAATTGAAATACTTAATTATACTGTTGATTCCACATGCAAGTATAATTATATTAAAGCCTATTTCTTTCCTTTTGGCTTTTGTTTGTAAAAATCACAGGTACTTTAGATAATGTTCAATTGCTTTGGTTATTAAATTCCACCAACTAAAAATTGTTCATTCAAAGCCATTTTAAATATGAAGAACTTTTAAAAGTTAGCCCTGAAGATGTAGTAAATTTTCAGGCATTTCCTCTCAACATTCAAATAGAAAATCTGTTCTCTGTTCACTTTTTAAATTAAAAATGAGAGAAGAAATGGAATTCAGACTCCAGTGAAAGCCTGCTTTCTGTGAAGAAAATGTATTGATTTTTATCATGGTCTTATGAACATGTCAAGTGGTAATTAGGTATTTTCTGAACAACTTTCACAGGGTGATTTTGCAGGATTGGGGAATCATGAAGACTGTAATACTCTGAACAGTATCCAGAACTGCTTCTAACACCTGCTTTTGAATCAGAAACAAACTAAAACCTGATAGACAGGGACATATAGATGAAAGTATAGTTTACTAATTTTCAATATCGTTTTATTAATTCAATAGTAACATAATATTTTCATATTTGATTTGCATCTTTGATTAACTGCATGAATTGCTACACTGGAATAACACCCCCTTGACTGGTCTATCAAGTGATTTTCCAGCTTGCTTACTTAGTCAAACTCTATCCTGTATTTCTCCTCTCCCATCATAGCAACCACACTCATAGAGGTCAGCCTGTACATCTTTTATTGTTCATTTAACACATCTGCGTTTAGCACACACTATGTTTTTATATTAATATCTTCAGTTTCCTAGAGAGTGTCACTTTTTGTCCCACTGGTAAAACAAAAAATCTTGTTTTTTGCAGGGATTATTATAAGGATCCAATGAGGAAATTTTAGTAACCTTGTTCCACTCACTTTAAAAAGGCTTTAAAAACTTGAGATACTATAACTCAGTTACTGTTCAAACAGAAAGCAACCTAGCCATGGCCCCTGAATCAGTTCAGTTCAGTTCAGTCGCTCAGTTGTGTCTGACTCTTTGCGACCCATGGACTGCAGCACACCAGGCATCCCTGTCGACCACCAACTCCTGGAGTTTACCCAAACTCATGTGCATCAAGTTGGTGATGCCATCCAACCATTTCATCCTCTGTCGTCCCCTTTTCCTCCCGCCTTCAATCTTTTTCAGCATCAGGGTCTTTTCCAGTGAGTCAGTTCTTCACATCAGGGGGGCCAAAGTATTGGAGATTTTAGCTTCAGCATCAGCCCTTCCAGTGAATATTCAGGACTGATTTCCTCTAGGTCTCTGAATAGATGTAAACTTTCTCTAGTTCCCAGGAGAAATTCATTCAGAGTGCACTCAGGAGGACTGCTTTGCTTTGCTTTGTAATTTCAAATCCCATGTGAGTTATTTCCTTGCTGTTGTAGACTGAACAGTCCATGAGCTCAGGAACACATGCTGTGCCTATAGATGACATCTAGACCACGAACAGGCCTGAGAAGATGCTCTTAGCCTCTTTCCCCCTGTATATCACCCTATTCGCAATTAGCCTATTAAAGGAGGTGGGAGGAATCCTCATGTTATGTTCGCTCACTCACATCTAAGGAGGAAAGATCCAGCGAAGATGGAGGTAGCTTTTAAACACTCTGTTCTTTCCAGTAAAAATATTTGTATCACTTTTGAACTGGAGATAGAAATATCATATTCTCAGGAAGCAGTTTGGAAGAGTATCAAATACAAGGTTAACGAAACGCTTCTTATAAGTTTCTCTCTCTCTCGGGCCACCTCTCTTCCACTCCATTCTCATTTAGAAACATCAACATATAAAATAGTATCATCCGGGAAGGAGTCATGATGAACCTCCTTGAAAACCCTACATTCTTCATCATAACATGTTTGAGATAAAAATGTGCTCAACAAACATTACAAAAATCAGATTTTTTCTTAAAAAAGATGCTATTGATGAAAATCTGAACATTTCTCCTAATTTGTAGTCACAAAATATATAGTACAACTGGTTAGTATGCAGGCCCAAAGGAAGAAAAGCTTCAAAGAAATTAGATATCAAAGAAAATATAGTGTATAATTTATGACTGCAGAGAACAAGTGTTGTGCAATGTTTAAGACCTAAGGCTCTAGAATCCACATACTTAGTCTTAAATCCCAGTTCCACCATCAGCCAGTCATCTGATAACAGACTACTTTATTAACCTCCCCAAATCTCAGTTTCCTCACCTGTCAAATGGAATGTTACTAGTTCTTGCTGTCATAGAAAAGTTAAATGAAAAGATGAAGGTAAAGAACATAGAACAAGACTGGACTCAAAAAGTTGTTAGTTTCCTTTCAGTTAGTGCTTATGGAAGTAGAATTATATTTTAGCCTTTTATCAGTGTGCATGTTTTCAAAAGTATATGTCATTCTGAAATTAATCTTAGAGGATATTTCTAACGGGCTTCCCTGGTGGCTCAGTGGTAAAGAATCTGCCTGCAATACAGGGGGTGCAAGAGACGCAGGTTCAGTACCTGGGTCATATGCGTGTTGAAGGTTCTAGGTAGTAATCCAGTGAATTACATGGAATCAATTATCAATTATTTTTGATAAATAAGCACATACAATAAGAAGAAAAATTAAAACTAAAAAAAGATGACTTTGTTATCATTAATTGTCTTGATAGGAAATATCTCTCCTAAAAAGCTAATATGATACACACACACACACACACAGACAGAAGTATTTCTATGTAATATATATATTAGTTTTGAGTCAATCAATGACTAACTAATGCCAAACTCTTAAATGGATTGAGAAATAATAAAACATGTTAAAGTCACCAATCCATGAAAAACAATTTATTATCATTTAAGGGAGAAAAGACAGTAATTTTTGATTTTCCCTACTGACAATCAACTCTGCTGCAAAATCCATTTGATTAGAATGAATGCATCACCTCTCAGACAGATGTAAGTGGCTATCAACACAACACAGTAATTAAGAGCAAGCTCTTGAAATAAAATTCCTGGATCTAAATCTTGGTTCTGCTTTTAGCTTTGGAAACTTTGGACTTTGTTTCTACATCTGTTAACTGGGGATAAAAAATAATACTCATCTCATAGGGTTGTTTGAAGGATTAAATAGACAATATTTGTTCTGGGTTTAGGACAGCATCTGCCATATAATATATGCCAAAATATTAACTTAGCTGACTTGTCACCCAAGGTTTATCTTTCACTTTGGCTGAGTTTCATCAGTAATTGAAAGAGTGCTTCTGACTTCTACTAGGCTAGATTAAATAAAGATCCAGGTTTTGTCAATAGTGTGCTTAATTAAGCAGACCAGATAAGAGTATCAATAAGCACTTGAGAGAGGCCTTGATACGGATAAAGTTAAAGAGAGCTGATACGGAATGTAGGTAAATGACTGAGCAAGTGCTGGACTCTTTCAGATTATCTCTGGATGCATGGCTACGGTCTTATCAAACTCTGATGTATTCAAGTAATGATATCTTACCACTCCTTTGTACAGTTCTGGAAAATTTGGGCTCCAGTTTGTGACTGTAGCAGAAGCTCATCTACAAATCAACTGTTTGAAATTCAAAAGATATTTTTCAACAGGAATGATATTTTGAATGGTAGTTCTTAGGCCAGTCTAATGGATTCAGGTTTTCACTGAAGAATACTATCCCATCAGCTATATTTGACTATCACTTTTAGCATGCATTTTATTTGTGTTTAATATGCCAGAACTGACTATCCCTGTATGCAATAGCAGTTCATTTGCCACACCAGGAAAGGCACCCTGGTTGTTCTAGGGTATCGATAACTAATTTGTCAAATTCCCATTTCTGCATAAGATAATTTTCCTCCTCCTAATTTCTGCACTTTTGCAGAAGAGGATATTTGAATAACAAAAGCTCATAGTTGGAATAGAGTTTACATTCCTTCTAGTCCACAAAATCGTATAGGGACTAAATTTCTTTTTATTCTTCCTCTCTCACTGTCTCTGCTTCTGAACTAGAGGCATAGGCCGAGTAAGGAATCTGTCCTGCCCAGGAGTATGGTGAGTCGTGTTGCAGAAACAAGGCCCCCCAGCCCAATGATGGTGTTTTCATGACTGTTCTTGCCTGTGCTCTCTAAGCTTCCAAAGGCTGTTAAAAATTTTAGCTACTATTTCTGTAACTTCCAGTGCCATTTGTCATATCAGTCCCCTCTCCGGATAGAAGACTACCCTCCCTCTTATTTAAATCTCTTTCTCTACCACTCAGAAAAAAGATATCACATTTAAAAAGTTCCATCTGAATAGAAGATTCATTTCATCACTCTTTTATCTATGGATCTAAGCATCTCCAGGATATCAGTTTATAATTAAGACAAAAGGAAAAAAAAAAAAGGAGCAACCCAGATATATCTATAACATTGTCAAAATTGAATAACATCTTAATAATGAGTAAGAGAATATTTTTCAATTTCTCATTATTTTCTCTTTGAAAATACATGTGGCAAAAATAATGCACAGATTTTGTTGGACTTTGTTTCTTTAAATGCTTCATTTCATGAAGCATTAAAATGGATTTGGTATCAACATGCCGAAGGCTCCTGCAACTACCAAGATATCAGCTGTCATTACTGTGTCATGGAGATTCACCCCTAAAAATACCTCACACAAAAGTGAAGGAGACATTTGCAGACAGCTTTGTCATTTAGACATTGTCTCATGGTACATAGATGGATCCTAGGTGCTGTGCTCATTATAAAATGATTTCCCAAATTTAGGGGGACTAGAATCCTCCGATTAGATGCTAAATATCTATGGATGCACTAGCTTTGGTATTTCTTGAAATCCAATATGTAGAGCTTTGTGATCTAGTGACTTCCTCCTATCTTTCTGCTTTGAAACACTTGTTTTTACACTTTGTCTTCATAGTGTTTATTGGCAACAAGAGCAGCTCAGTGCCAAACGTGTAATACATTACTCAATACATCTTAGCTCTTATAAATGAAAGAATCAATGCAACTGCGTTGTTTCACATTTGACTTGCTGTGTTCCACAGAAATAATGTGCATATAATGATATTACATAATGGAACTGCATCTACCATTTTAGCAACAGCTGGAAGGGCTGGATATAGTGATTAGTGACCTTGGGTTCTCCTTAACTTCACTACGTTCTCTGCCAGATTGACCAAATGATGAGGTTGCTAACCCTAAGTATCCCTGTCAGCACTTTTCCTCTCTCCTTACTATATTCCAGATTTTTTTTTCTTTCCCATCTCTAGCCCCAGAATTTATCCTTTCATCTCTACTCACAGACCTTTGCCTTCATCTTTCTAAATAAGATGATAAAGGATAAGCAATTGCAATATGGCCTGGACAGGGCACTCTTAAAATATCATCCTTTCTCTTCATTTCTGTTCTCTTTTGTTCCACATTATGCGTGCCTGCCAAGCTGCTGCAGTCCAAGTCTTTGCAACCCTATGGACTGTAGCCCATCAGGCTCCTCTGTCCATGGGATTCTCCAGGCAAGAATACTGGAGTGGGTTGCTACGTCCTCCTCCAGGCGATTTTCCCAGCCCAGGGATCAAACCTGCATCTCTTATATCCCCTGCATTGGCAGGCAGGTTCTTTACCACTAGCACCATCTGGGAAGCCGGTTCCGTATTATAGTAAATCCTTATCCTCTGCTGGTCAGATAAGAGCAAACAAAACTAGGCAATGAAATATAACAGTACCAGAGTATGTACCTTGGCTCTGTATCCTTTTACCCACAAGTTTCACAGGAGATGGTGCGTCTGAGGGAGTGAAGAAAAAAGAAGAAAGGCCTTGGAAGGCTGAGAGAGAGGGGAGAAACTGACAAAGAGAATGAAACATGAAATCTTGGTTGAACTAATCACTGGTAAAGTACTTTTTATTTGAAACATGAAGACCAGTGAGGATTTTTGCTTCCAGGTTGATGTAGGGATGACAAAAAAGGCTACCCTTGAAGCCATGCTATGTTGGTTTAGAGTCAGATTGTTATAAAATAAATAAAATGCTTCCTCTAGAAGCCTCCCTCTCTTTCCCTCTCTTTATTCCTCCCAGCATTCACAGGAGTTCCATGATCATAGCCTCTTGGCAGCTTACGTTAATATCTATTGTTTTCTCTTCTACCACAAAATCAATCTTCCTAAAACATGGCTTAGATGACATTCCCTTGGTCCCAGGCCCTGGAAGTGGGGAGACTTGGGTGGCCCCTGCTTAGCTTTGAAGTGCAATATGATTAGCTTGTCAGTGCAAGTTGCTAATACATCAGCGACTGTCTTCATCATTTTCCCACCTGTTCTCTGTTTCTTATCTTCTACTACAGAAAGACCGAGCATTTTCCCTAACTGAATGTGCTTAAAGATGTTTCCAGAGCAACAGGGACTTCTTAAAAAGTAGAATCCAAGTCATTTGAATACTTTTGTATTTTTTAGCATGTGTGAGCAGCCATCCTAGACAACTAACTAGTAAAATGTTAGCACAAACTGCATTAGTGGAATTTCTTTTTTTTCTGTAAGTAGATAACACACACACACACACACACACACACACACACACATTCTAAATATACATTCTATTATATATACACATTCCATGTTGAAGTGGTTCCTTTTCCAAATTGTCCACTTGAGCAATGATTCTCAAAGTGTGGTCCCCAAAGGAACAGATCAAAATCACTAGGGAGCTTGTGAAAAATGCAAATACTTAGGCCTTACCTGGGATCTAGAATAGGAATCTCTGGTGGTGAAGCCCAGCATCTGTGTTTTAACAAGTCAGCCACACAATTCTGCTATATGCTATCAAATTTAGGGGAACATTAATCTAATGTCTACCAATTATGAGTTCATTTTTCATAATACAGTGAGATTTGATGTAAAAATATATAATACTCTTCTTATCATACCTACTACAGAATAAAGTGAAGTGAATGTGAGTTTTCATTATGAACATCTATATGAAATTTTTGGAGAACGGCCCCATGAGAAACAGGCTTTCATATATATATATATATAGCAATTCAATACTTTTTCCAGACAGTTTGAAGACCTTTACATATATTAATCCCTTCAAGTCTTAAAACAAACAAGTGGTATTATTTATTTCCCATTTTACACATGGGTATAAGCCAGGCCCAGAGGAGTGTAACAATTTACCCATTATCACAAAGCGGGTTAGGAAAAAGCAGAGATTTGTACATGGTAATAGAGTGCTCCATGCTTTTAATCACTTCTTTGTGTTACCTATTAAATAAACATCCTCTTACTCTTCTTAGAGCTATTTTGTTTTTAAAAATACAACTATGTCATCAAATGTCCAGTGAACATTTTTGTAAAACTTGAAATCTCACCCCACTTTGCTTTATTTAACTTATTTAACTTCCAGCTTATACTCACTAAGAGGCTTAGTGAGGCTACATGATTTATTCAGTTCCAAATAATTCTTATATCATTTGAACTGATCTGTTTTTGAGTAGAATGTGCTTTCCCTTATAATTTTATTTTTTAAAAAATCAGTGTCAATTCACTGATTGAGAGGTTACTATTTATTTTTAATGCCCATCAGTAGATGGAAGACTGTAGATTTTCATTTTGAGCAGACACAATGAGACTAAATAAATCATTCCATTGTTAAATATAAACTCATATTATTTACAGATTGGTAAATATTTATCAGCATTTTATTTTCTAAAGCTAATACACAGAATCTTCTTCTGCAATATATTTAATGTAATTTAGTGTCTGTAAAATTACTACTAACTAGTATATTAGAAAAAAATTGCAAATTGAAGTATTGCACAGATTTAAAGTGTAACCTTTGTTAGCTACACACATTAGCATAAATTGGTTTGCAATGTATTAAACATAAATCTGATGCAAATTAACAGGAGCAAATATTCAATAGATTGTCTAGACCAGTTATCTAGATTTTAGTTATTCTGAAAACTTTTAAAAATGAAAAGAGAAGAAACTTCTCTGATTTATTGTATATTAAAATTAGGATATGTGTTTTTTTAAGTCATTTTCCCAGCAATCCATCTTTATTTTAACACTGTCTTAAAAACATTGGCATTTTCTTTCCCATTGTCCAGAGCAAAAGCATCTGAAAATACAGTCAAGTAACTCAAATGCACTATGAAGGTTAACAGTCTCTTGGGGATTCAATCACCATTTGATTTAATGTTGGACTGTTTAATCATATTATAAACTTCTCCAACCGGCCTGCATAATTGCCTCTTTAGCAGAAATGAGTAAACAGCTTACCTTGCAACTCCGGTTCCTTAAGAAGCCATTACATTCCTGAAAACATCACAAGATCTGTCAGCATTTTCATCATCTACCTCCATTTTCTAGAGCTGATAACTGGCTATAAAATTTTACTCTGGGCTTAAAACTGACATTTAATATTTTGACCATGAAATAAATGTAGTCATATTCTGGGGAAGAGGGTAGGACTCTTTGGCTGTGCAATTCAAATTAAGTAAATTGTTATTGCCCAGAAAATAGTAACTCATAACAATCACTACCATTTACTGAGTGTCGATTTTCCACCAGGGGCCAGTATAGTTTCATATACTATATTGAATTTTTTTTTAACAAAGTTCAACAAGGGAGGTGCTATTATTCTCAGTCTGCAGATGAGGAAACTGATACTTTGAGAAATAAAGTCCCTTTCCCAAGTTTACACAGTAAACACAAGTTCATAGGACCATGCTGCTTCTTACTATGTAGCTGCTGCTTAATCTCACCCGTGCACAGGGGTGTGAGCAGGAGGGACTTGAGCTAACAGTGAAAAACAGAGTTTCACATTTCAACAGCCAACCTATTTCACCTCTTTTTGCCAGAGGTGACTGTCTCATTTCTTAGCTAGTTATAGCTTCCATGGATATTTTTGCAGCATATCTTAATGGGGAAAATTAAACTAATATGTCAGGATTAGAAAAAGATATTCCACTATTTGACAGCTTGCGATGTTTCCATAACAAACAACTATTTGATTAGAGAAAATGAGGTTTGAAAATAATTTCTTTCATCCAAAATATGAACCAATAAGTGTAGGTGTTTTTAATATTTTAAAAAAGCTCATAATAGCTATCATCTACTAACTTAAATGACTACCATCTCCCACAAATGTTCTTTATGACTTCTTCAGTAAAAACTCTGTAAATACTTTCTCCCATAGAAAGTCTAGGTACCTGGCTCCTAGATTAATGTGACAGATCACACGACTCACCATGTTGGAAATCCACTGTAACCTACATCTAAAATCATACTGTGAGAAAGTGTTCAGCAGGGCTGATGGTTATGCTAATTCGCTGGCATCTTAACTTTGGGGGTGAATCCAAACTTCAGAGACAAGAAAATTTATCCTCTTATTTTGAAAGGCAGACTATGTTAGCCTGTCTGAAAATTCATTTGTTGTTCGTTATTTTTCTACTTTTACAATGATAGCCATGAACATCAGTTCAGTTCTGTTCATTCGCTCAGTTGTAGCCCCCTGGACTGCAGCACACTAGGCAATTCGCTCAGTTGTAGCCCCCTGGACTGCAGCACACTAGGCTTCCCTATCAATCACCAGTTCCCGAAGCTTGCTCAAACTCAGGTCTATCGAGTCAATGATACCATCTAACCATCTCATCCTCTGTCATCCCTTTCTCCTCTTGCCTTCAATCTTTCCCAACATCAGGGTCTTTTCCAATGAATCAGTTCCAGCAGCATCATCCACATCAAATCTTTATTAGTATCTACTTGGTGAGTAGCACCATGAAGTTGTCCTTGGAACAAAGTTAAAGCAATATTCTGTGATAATCTAAAGGAGAAAAGAATTTTAAAAAGAATAGATACATGTATATTTATAACTGAATATAATATGTATAATATAACTTGGCTGTACACTTGAAACTACTCCAATATAAAATAAACATTAAAAAAAAGAACAAAGTTAAAGCAGAGTTAAATCCCTTCAGTGTACCTAATTTGGTCAAGGTCTATTGATTTGATCTTTTAGCTTGGCTTCATGATTAATTATAAAGTGATCAATTGGGATGACTAGGCAGTAAGCACAATTGAAAACTCAACAGCAAAAATCACCAAATTGCCTCTAGCCATGTCCTTTAAAATTGTGTGCAATTTAACTTCACATCCAGGCTCTAGGATCTTTTAAATCCTTTAGAGACGAAATACTGTCAAATATGTCATCAGGATAGATCTAGGGAGGACCAATTCTCAGTTAAACCACGACTGAGTTCATCCAGGGGAAAGCTGAGTTTTTAGTGTTTGATTGAGAGAATCATTTAAACTGATTAGAAATCTTCAGAGGATATTTAAGTGATAGGTAGAAACCTGAGTGGCTTTCATTGCCACAAAAGGCCTATAATTCAGTGGTAGCTGAAAGAGAATGTGTACAAAAAATTCAAACAGTTCTTTTCAACCTCCAAAATTGGAAGATTTTACTCATGAGGAAGGCTGGGGCTCGAAAGCATAGAAATCCACTGTAACTTACATCTGAAACCATTCTATGAGTTAAGTGTTCAGCAACATTGATGGTTATGCTAATTCTGTGACATCTTAACTCTGGGGATGAAACCAAACTTCAGAGACAAGAAACTTTTTTTTTTGCAAACAGGGACAGTGGTCACAGAAATCAGTCTTGCTGCAGCAGATACACTTCCTCAGGAAAGCGGACCAAGTCCTTCTGGCTGAAAGGCCACTGGAAAGCTTGTTCCTTAGTAGAATAGGATGATGCCCCTGGTCATAGAAGCACAAACATGGCTTTGAACTTATATTTCCCTTTTCCCCTGAATAAAGTGAAGTCACTCAGTCATGTTCGACTCTTTGCAACCCCGTGGACCGAAATCTACCAGGCTATTCTGTCTATGGGATTTTTCAGGCAAGAGTACTGGAGTGGGAAGGCTCAGCAGGTAAAGAATCTGCCTGTCAATGCAGAAGATGCAAGAGATACGAGTTTGATCCCTGGGTCTGGAAGATCCCCAGGAGGAGGATATGGCAACCTGCTCCAGTGTTCTCGGCTAGAAATTGCATGGATAGAGGAGCCTGGTGGGCTACAGGCCAAAGCGTCACAAAGAGTCAGATACAACTAAATGACCCAAACACTAAGCATTTAAGTGGCTACCTATCTCTTGTGTACTTTCCGTTTTACTCTTACAGATCTTTGATAACTTCCAGAACCCTGCAGATCATGAACCTTCCAGGGAGTAAGTGGGTTGATTAGGAGGTCCCTGGTTGCTGGATTAAACGTGAAAATGCCTCTGATCCTGGTATTCATGTCAAGACAACTTGGCTCACGCCATTTGGCTTGTCTGTGTCTCTACACTCTGCTGCTTGTGTGCCTTAAGAAGTTCTCCTTGGGACTTGGCTTTGACTGCAGAAAGCCTGTTTTTTAGTTGCTTTCATTGGGTTTTTGTCTCTGAAATGCTCTGTCTTAGAGCACTGCTTAACGCAAACTGCAAAGCAAAACCTTAGGACAAGGAAGCATGTATGTCACTTTCTGCTCTGGTCTCTTATTGTTACCCCTGACAAGTTTGGCTCCTGGGGGCCAGAAACTGGAAGTCTAATTTCTGCCTAAGGGTATGGAATAGTTGGCACAGAAATGATTATGGCCTCCAGGAGCCACAAGGGGGAGACAATGATTCATCTTGGTGACTGCACACTCCAATTCTGTTCTTCCTGTAAAGGAGCCGAAGTGGGAGCTGGGATAGGTTTTAGTGATAGATGACTCAGTAGTAAAGAATCCATCTGCCAATGTAGGAGACACGGGAGATGCAGGTTCAGTTCCTGGGTTGGGATGATCCCCTGGCAGAGGACATGGCAACCCACTCCAGTATTCTTTTTTTTTTTTTAACATTATTATTATTTTTTAAACACCAAGAACATTTTGTATTGGGGTACAGCCAATTAACCAATTTATGATAATTTCAGGTGTCAGTGAAGGGACTCGGTCATACATGTACATGTATCCACTCCAGTATTCTCGCTTGGATAATCCCATGGACAGAGGATTCTGGTACAGTCCATGGGGTCCAGAACTGAGCATGCACACAGGTAGGCACACACCACACCCATCTCTTCTTCCTAGTTACACATCAGTCCATGTTTCTAAGTCTCCTTTTCAGAAAGAAGAGGCCATATGACTGACTTCTACCCAATAAAATCTAAGCGGACGTTAACATGGACTATTGCCACCTATAAAATCTTCCTATGAAATTCCCTCTGATTAGTGATTTTTAAGCACCTTCTCATTTACCTGGTAGAAGGAAATGGCAACCCACTCCAGCACTCTTGCCTGAAAAATCCCATGGATGGAAGAGCCTGATAGGCTACAGGATGGGGTCACAAAGAGTTGGACACAACTGTACGACTTCACTTCACTTCTCATATACCTGTGGATCATGTGTATATCATCATTGGAGAAATGCCTGTGAAAGTCCTTCCCTCATTTATACATACATATTTTTTTGCTATTGAATTGTAGACATATGTGTATATTTTGGATGTTAACTTTTTATCAGATGTAGGGTTCACAAATATTTTCTCTTATTCCACAGGTTGCCTTTTCATTTATTGGTTATATCTTTTGTTCTGAGGATTTTTAGCTTGATGTAACCCCACTTGTCTATTTTTGGTTTTATTGCCTGTGCTTTTGATATCACATCCAAAAAAACCCCAAATCATTGCTAAGAACAATATCAAGATTTTCATCATGCCTTTTTTTTTTTTTCTAGGAGTTTTACAATTTCAAGTCTTATGTCTTTAATTCATACAAACGGCCAACAAGTAGTACATGAATAAAGATGCTTGATGGTACTAATCATTGGGAAAATGCAAATCAAAACTGCAATGCGATGAAATCACCTACATCATGAGAAACGCTGGACTGGAAGAAGCACAAGCTGGAATCAAGATTGACAGGAGAAATATCAGTAACCTCAGATATGCAGATGACACCGCCCTTATGGCAAAAAATGAAGTGGAACTAAAAAGCCTCTTGATGAAAGTGAAAGAGAAGAGTGAAAAGTTGGTTTAAAGCTTAACATTCAGAAAACTAAGATCATGGCATTTGGTCCCATCACCTCATGGCAAATAGATGGGGAAACAGTGAAACAGTGTCACACTTTATTTTTGGGGGCTCCAAAATCACTGCAGATAATGACTGCAGCCATGAAATTAAAAGTTGCTTACTCCTTGGAAGGAAAGTTATGACCAACCTAGATAGCATGTTGAAANATATTGCAGAAATTGGAACAATTCTGCACTATTGATGGGAATGTAAAATGGTGCAAATACTATGGAAAAGAGGATGAAGGGGATATATGTATACTTATGGCTGATTCATGTTATTGTATAGCAGAAACCAACACAACATTTGTAAAGCAATTATCCTCTAATTAAAAATAAATTTAAAAAGAACATTTTGTGTATACATTAATAAAATATTATTCAGTCTTAATAAGGGAATTCTGCCATATGCAACATAGATGGACCTGGAGGAAATTATGCTGTTAGTTAACAATCACAGAAGGACAAATAACATGATTTCACTTACATGAAATACATAAAAGAGTCAAACTTGTGACAGTAAAGATTCAAATGGTGCTTTCCAAGGGCTAGGAGAGGAAAAATAGGGACATGTGTAATAGATATAAAGTTTCAATCAAACAAATAGGTTGTAAATATTTTCTGTACAAGATAGTGCCTATAGTTAATATTGTGTTATACACTTAAAGATTCGTTAAGAGTGTAGCTCTCATGTAAGTGTCCTCACTACAATAGAAAGATAAATAATAACAAAAATCCTCCTACACAAAATCTTCTTTCCTGTCAACACAATCTTGAGGAAAATACCGCTGGTAAACTTGAAAGCCACCAAGTTAGATACGAGAAATAAACAAACGGAAGGAAACTGTATCCCTGTGTTATCTTTTGGAGAAGAACTTAAAACCAATAGAGAAATCATATAGCAAACTTCGTATTAATGAGAAGTAAAATTATACAGTGTAAACATTTTGAAATCTTGGGTTTGTATCTTTAAACAGCTGTCAGTGCCTAAAGTATTTGTGAGTTGTATGTTGACATCGGGTGTTTGCAAAACAAAAACTAGATTGAACATCATTTGTTTAGTGGTCAAAGAGTAGGTGATTAGGAAACTGACGTCAGAGGCTTAAAAGATGGAGACTCATGTGATGTGACGTTTGGTGAAATGGTTGTTACCTGTGGCACTTGAGAAGTAGATCAAGTATCTACTGACCCAGCAGAGCAAGTGTGAAAGAGTTGGAAAGAGTCAACATGTTGGTTTTCACATTTGATTTTCGATGCGATTTTAAGAAAAAGATAAACTCAGGAAAGAATTGCCCATTTTCCAAGCAGAATTGAAAAGGCATAGAGAATATTCAGAATCGAGGGCCCAAAATGGTGGTAAAAACTGATTATTTCTAGATTCCCCAAAAGTAAGAGAGAAGGTTTAAAAAAGCTTTGAGAGACAAAGACCAGATACAGTTGCTCAGATGTACAAAATTACTGAACCTGTGGCAAAAAATTGATTAACAGTATGAGTATGAATTTCTCATCTATTGTTTTCAGTTCAGTTCAGTCGCTCAGTCGTGTCCGACTCTTTGTGACCCCATGAATCGCAGCACGCCAGGCCTCCCTGTCCATCACCAACTCCCGGAGTTCACTCAGACTCACGTCCATCGAGTCAGTGATGCCATCCAGCCATCTCCTCCTCTGTCATCCCCTTTTCCTCTTGCCATCAATCCCTCCCAGCATCAGAGTCTTTTCCAGTGAGTCAACTCTTTGCATGAGGTGGCCAAAGTACTGGAGTTTCAGCTTTAGCATCATTCCTTCCAAAGAAATCCCAGGGTTGATATCCTTCAGAATGGACTGGTTGGATCTCCTTGCAGTCCAAGGGACTCTCAAGAGTCTTCTCCAACACCAGCTGTACCAAAATTGCTAGTTGACTGTAAAGTTAAGGATGAGTAAGCCATGAAGCAAATAAATTTGGCTTTAACACTGTGTCTCATGGAGAAGTTTTAGTTTCTTTATTGGCGCATGGAATTGACTGGAAACAAATCTATTTGGATTTTGAGTGCATTTTATGGCCAAATAAATTCATGAGTTACTACAAATATGTCTTTTAACAGTATGGCAACTAAAAATTGGATCCTCAAAATTTCACTAAGACTAAACTGTGTGTGAAAATTTTCGTGTAAATTAATTGCAAACAGAAATATTTATAGACATGTCCCAACAGAAATTTTAAGCTATCACACTACAAAAAAAACCACCCCCAACATAAAAATATCTCTATGAAGATTGAAAACAAAATCGAAATAAATATGCACTGTTTATAAAGTAGAATGGAAATTCCAACTGGCTGAGATTTCACATCTACAAAACTAAATTACTGAAGACAATGGAGCAATAGATGTGAATTAAGAATCAAAATCCAGTATTGTAACCGACGTGTGAAGGCAAGAAAATAATTTTCTCACATACACTAGAAATTATATTATGCAACATTATTCTGAAATGGCCTATAAAATGTACAACATGAAAATGGAAGAAAACAAAATTAGCTGATCAAGAATAAGAGAGTCATAATTTTAATGGCACATCTATGAACATTAAATCTATGTAAAATGCAGACCCAATATATCATAATTTGTAGGCTGAATCTAAAGCAATACTGTGGATGAAATTTAATGTTCTAAATGCCTATATTAAGGACAAAAGTTCTCCAAGCAAAAACCTTGACTTCAGAAACTATAAAAAGAGCAAATAAAACCCAAAGTAATNATAAGAATCAGTGCAGAAATCAATGAAATAAAAATCAGAAAGGCAGCAGAAGGTCATGAGAATACTCTTGAGAGTGATTCATTATCTTGAGTGTGATGGTAGTTTCACACATGCATATCTATTTCAAAACTTCTTAAATTATATATCTCAAATCCACACATTTCATTATATGTCATTTAGGTTTCAATAAAACTGTTAAAAATTTTTTATAAAAAGAGGTTGAAATAACTATTAAAGTTTATAAGATAAAATTACTGAACAACTTAATCCAGTTTGCTTGAACTGAAGACCATGAGCACCTAGATTAAGGACATCGACTGAGCACCCAGTGTGAGTGAAAAAAGACCTGCTCCAATATATGTCATTGTGAAACTTCAGAAGAACATGGTCATAGAGGATAGAAGACACCAGAAACACTCAAAGGTAAAAGAAAAAGGAAAACCCAACAGACAACCAAACTAATAAAAACCATATTTGGTGACTCAGACAGTAAAGAATCTGCCTACATTGCAGGAGATTTGGGTTTGATCCGTGGGTCGGGAAGATTCCCTGGAGAAGGGAATGTCAACCCACTCCAGTATTCTTGCCTGGAGAATTCCATGGACAGAGGAGCCTGGTGGGCTACAGTTCATGGGGTCGCAGAGTCAGACGTGGCTGAGCAGCTAACACTATACATACTTTACAGGACTGGAAAACACAATGGCAATTTGACATCTCAAGAGCAACTCTGGATACTTGAAAAGAATGTAGACATACTTATAGAATTCGGAGGAAAATGATTTTCAAGCACTAATGCTACACAGATAATTCAGAAATGATTAAGCTGCAGCCATCAGCAGAGGGAGAAGAGGAACTGTTTAGGTGAAGGATTGTAATCTTCAGAATAAATACTTCTTTGAGCATGGATTGCAGAAGCTCTTGTATAGAGCAAATTGGAGTTCATAGTTCTGGCTGACTGAGTAAAGGTAGCCGGCAGTCTAGAAACAAGTACAGGTGAACAGAGAGAGAGGAGACAATTCTACCTGATAAGTATTCAAGGGACATTTTAATTCACTACTCTCTATCTCTAATTCTTTATCAGCACATATAAGTAGTGGAATTTGGAAAAAAAGCTTAATGCTCCTTCCAATCAGTGCTCTTGAAGGCGGTTGTTTTTAGGTAAAATACCTTATATTTGATGTCTTCAACAGTATCTTATGTTTTCTTAATCTTTTTGGAAATTCAGATTATTCCATTTGCACTCCTAGAGTACTACTGGATATGTTTTGTAGCTTGTGCAAAATGTCCAGTTGTTGACTGGAAAAAATTTGATACAAACAGTTATCCTAATTCTTGGACCATGGTCTCTACCCACTCTATCACCCTCTACTCCAGATAACTTTGAAATTTTTTACCAGTCACAAATTGATAAGAATGAGCTATATAAAATCATATTTATTTTGTAGGTAAAAAATGGTTCAAATTTCACCAATTGGATATTTCATCAAAGTATGTGGCTAGTAAGTATTTCTGCAGACTGGAAAAATAATTTTGGCAGTTATGTGTGTCATTGTTTTTCAAAAGTGGTCTTTAAAATTTTTAAAAGCTACTGTTAAAATGGTGGTCTTGGCTGTCTTGTAGATGGTCCATCTGCATTAGTTCTGTCATCAATGTAATTTTCATCTTCTGCATCATCTGCTTTTATAATGAATAAATTGCACACTCAATTTCCAAAATATTAAAAGTTAAAGGACACATAAAGCAAAAAAGGATATATAGAGCAAAAAAGTCAAATAAAGCTATAATATTTATATTAGATAAAAATTAATTAGATTTCCAAAGGACATTCATATCAATAATTGGAAAGATCACAGTAAAGATGTAATTGTCATGAGTATTTGAAATAAATGTCACTCAGAAATTATATAAAATATAAATCCATAGCAACATAGAATGAGACAAAATGAAAGGTACAGAAAGCAATATTCTAAAATTTAATATTATTAATCATTAATATGGGTTATTTCAAGGAGGCAAGGCTGGTTTAAAATTTAAAATAAACTGTAAATATACTTAAGGATATCTAAGCAAAAAGTAAATAAAGATATGGTGGTGGTTTAGTCGCTAAGTCGTATCCGACTCTTGAGACCCCATGGACTGCAGCCGGCCAGGCTCCTCTGTCCACGGGATTCTCCAGGCAAGAATACTGGAATGGTTTGCCATTTCCTTCTCCAGGGGATCTTCCTGACCCAGGAATTAAACCCGGATCTCCTGCACTGTGGCAGATTATTTACCGACTGAGTTGCGAGGGAAGTCCCAAACAGAGATATAGTATATCAGAAGAGTATCTTAAAAGATTTATGTAGACATCATGAAATAGCCTTGTGCCAAGTACTACGTTTGGTGTTAGGAGTTAGATTAATAAATATTTAAATATTAATGGAGCTTCCCAGGTGGCACTACTGGTAAAGAACCCACCTGGCAATGCAAAAGAAATAAGAGAAACTGGTTCCATCCCTGGGTCAGGAAGATCTCCCGGAGAAGGAAACGGCAACCCACTTCAGGATTCTTACCTAGAGGATCCAATTGACAGAGGAGCCTGGAGGGCTATAGTCCATGGGGTCACAAAAGATCAGACATGACTGAAGCAACTTAACACACACTCATGCAGATATTAGTGTATTTATACCTGTTTTACTTATTTAGAACAAAGTTAGAATTATTACCTAACTACCTCCAGTACTTTGGCTACCTCATGCAAAGAGTTGACTCATTGGAAAAGACTCTGATGATGGGAGGGATTGGGGGCAGGAGGAGAAGGGGACGACCGAGGATGAGATGGCTGGATGGCATCACTGACTCGATGGACGTGAGTCTGAGTGAACTCCGGGAGTTGGTGATGGACAGGGAGGCCTGGTGTGCTGCAATTCATGGGGTCACAAAGAGTCAGACACAACTGAGCGACTGAACTGAACCAAACTGAACTAGACAAGAATATATACAAAAGTTGATTGTGTAGGGACAAATCAATAAATATTTCAAATGAATAAATTGTTCATATCTCATTCTCTGAACAAAACTAAAACAAAAAAATGTATAACAAATGGTTAGTTTAGATACTTGTTTGAAAACTGAGAACCTTTTAATTTGAAAACAAAATGTACCAAAATTTGTAAGAGGCAACCAAACTGCTATTCAAAGAAATACATTTCTTTGAAAACTTTTATTGATAAATTAGAATTCCTTCTCCAGAAAGAAGAA
>SJYQ01003347.1:879146-899033 GCA_006410935.1 Redunca redunca | reverse complement strand
CAGAATCATAGGAAAGTATGAGTAAAATATTAGTAAGTTAAAGCAACTAAAATAAGCAATAATTAATTACAGTTGATCAGTAACTTAATGAGATCCTCTTTGCAAAGATCAATAAACTCTAGTTAACATAATGAGAATTATATGAGAGCAAATTTCTAACATTGAAAATGAAACTGATCATATAGCTGTGGATGCAGATAGTTTAAACACTGTGAAACCATCACATTAGGAAAACCTGTCCTGACACATTGAAATAAGCAATTTCCTTAGAAAAATATAAATTAGCAAAATTAATTTAAAAAGTAGAAAATGAAAATAGTCAATTAATCACAAAAAGCTTAGTAAAAGAAAATTAACGTCATCAAAACCCTCTAAGTAGNAAAATAGTCAAGTAATCACAAAAAGCTTAGTAAAAGAAAATTAACGTCATCAAAACCCTCTAAGTAGAATCACCTCTATTCCTTTCATGGGAGAAAAACACACACTTTTCAATGAACAGAGAGGTGAAGCACATTCACAAAGCAAAGACCATATGCACGCCCGTGTGCTCAGTCACTTCAGTCGTGTTCAGCTCTGTGTGACCCAGTACTGTAACCCTCCAGGCTCCTCTGTCCGTGGGATTCTGCAAACAAAAATACTGCAGTGGGTTGTCATGACCTCCTCCAGGGGATTTTTCCCAACCCAGGAACTGAATTCACATCTTTTAAGTCTCCTGAATTGTAGGCAGATTCTTAACCACAGAGCCACCAGGGAAGCCCAAAAACCATATGCACTTTTGGAAATCCTCAACTAAAAACAAACAAAAAACAGAAGTCAGCATTGCAGTTGTAAGAAAACATGAAAAAATGACTTGCAAAAAAAATAAATCCTTCAAACAAAATCTCATTTACAAATGACTTAGATTTGAATGTTAGTTTATTGTATGAGTTCACATATAGATGGCCTTTCTAGGCGGTGCTGGTGGTAAAGAATCCTTCTGCCAATGCAGGAGACATAAGAGACTTAGGTTCAATCCCTAGGTCAGGAAGATTCCTTGGAGGAGGGCATGGCAACCCACTCCAATATCCTTGACTGGAAAGTCCCACAGACAGAAAAGCCTGGCAGGCTGTAGTCCACAGGGCCACAAACAGCTGGACACAACTGAAAGGACTTAGCGTACACACACACACGCACATTATATAGATGGTAGATTAGTTGAAAATTAGGAAGCCTATCAATTTAACTCATAAATTATTAAGTCTTACAAAGCAAAAAACATGTTTTTGTTGTTTAGTGTCTAAGTTATGTTTGACTCCTTTGCAACTCCATGAACTGTAGCCCATGGTGTTTAATTAAAGTCATTGTTCCTTATTGATAATATTTAGCAAACTCAGGGAAACAGAATACATCCTTAACGTACAGTGCTAAAACTTCAAAGCTATCAACCAAACTATAATTAAAATGAAATATAAATGTAGCATTTCCAACTACAATCTGTAGAAAATTGCCTGTATGAAAATATAACATATATTATATGGGAAAAAGAATTTCTCTACTCAAATGCATGTAAGAAATATCTCACATTTATCCTTAGAGGATGCACTTTTGCTCCTGTGTAAAAAGACCTGAGAAACTCTACAGTAAAATGACATTTTTAACTTTGACTAAACATTGACACAGAAATGCTTTGCAGTGCTACCAGCCATAGTTGTCCTGTTTTCCATTCGCTCCTCTGACCTTAGTTCATCCTGTAGCTGAAAGACTGTACCCTTTCTCTAGCCTCTTCATATTTACTCCACCCTTCGAGGCCATACTTTACTACTCTCTATAGTTGAATGGTTCTATGAAGACCTACAAGACCTTTAGAACTAACACCCAAAAAAGATGTCCTTTTCATTATAGGGGACTGGAATGCAAAAGTAGGAAGTCAAGAAACACCTGGAGTAACAGGCAAATTTGCCCTTGGATTACGGAATGAAGCAGGGAAAAGGCTAATAGAGTTTTGCCAAGAAAATGCACTGGTCCTAGCAAAAACCCTCTTCCAACAACACAAGAGAAGACTCTACACATGGACATCACCAGATGGGCAACACCAAAATCACATTGATTATATTCTCTGCAGCCAAAGATGGAGAAGCTCTATACAGTCAACAAAAACAAGACCAGGAGCTGACTGTGGCTCAGATCATGAGCTCCTTATTACCAAATTCATACTTAAACTGAAGAAAGTAGGGAATACCACTAGACTATTCAGGTATGACCTAAACCAAATTCCTTATGATTGTACAGTGGAAGTGAGAAATAGATTTAAGGGTCTAGATCTGATAGATGGAGTGCCTGATGAACTATGGACAGAGGTTTGTGACATTGTACAGGAGACAGGGATCAAGACCATCCCCATGGAAAAGAAATGCAAAAAAGCAAAATGGCTGTCTGGGGAGGCCTTACACATAGCTGTGAAAAGAAAAGAAGTGAAAAGCAAAGGACAAAAGGAAAGATATAAGCATCTGAATGCAGTGTTCCAAAGAATAGCAAGAAGACATAAGAAAGCCTTCCTCAGAGATCAATGCAAAGAAAGAGAGGAAAACAACAGAATGGGAAAGACTAGAGATCTCTTCAAGAAAATTAGAGATACCAAGGGAGCATTTCATGCAAAGATGGGCTCGATAAAGGACAGAAATGGTATGGACCTAACAGAAGCAGAAGATACTAAGAAGAGGTGGCAAGAATACACAGAACTATACAAAAAAGATCTTCACAACAAAGATAATCATGATGGTGTGATCGCTCACCTAGAGCCAGACATCCTGGAATGTGAAGTCAAGTTGGCCTTAGGAATCATCACTACGAACAAAGCTAGTGGAGGTGATGGAATTCCAGTTGAGCTCTTTCAGATCCTGAAAGATGATGCTGTGAAAGTGCTGCACTCAATATGCCAGCAAATTTGGAAAACTCAGCAGTGGCCACAGGGCTGGAAAAGGTCAGTTTTCATTCCAATCCCAAAGAAAGGCAATGCCAAAGAATGCTCAAACTGCTGCACAATGGCACTCATCTCACACACTAGTAAAGTAATGCTCAAAATTCTCCAAGCCAGGCTTCAGCAATACATGAACCATGAACTTCCAGATGTTCAAGCTGGTTTTAGAAAAGGCAGAGGAACCAGAGATCAAATTGCCAACATTCACTGGATCATGGAAAAAGGAAGAGAGTTCCAGAACGACATCTATTTGTGCTTTGTTGACTATGCCAAAGCCTTTGACTGTGTGGATGACAATAAACTGTGGAAAATTCTGAAAGTGATGGGAATATCAGACCACCTGACCTGCCTCTTGAGAAACCTATATGCAGGTCAGGAAGCAACAGTTAGAACTGGACATGGAACAACAGATTGGTTCCAAATAGGAAAAGGAGTACATCAAGGCTGTATATTGTCACCCTGCTTATTTAACTTATATGCAGAGGACATCATGAGAAATGCTGGGCTGGAAGAAGCACAAGCTGGAATCAAGATTGACAGGAGAAGTATCAATCACCTCAGATATGTAGATGACCACCCTTATGGCAGAAAGTGAAGAGGAACTGAAAAGCCTCTTGATGAAAGTGAAAGAGGAGAGTGAAAAAGTTGGCTTAAAGCTCAATATTCAGAAAACGAAGATCATGTCATCTGGTCCCACCACTTCATGCCAAATAGATAGGGAAACAGTGGAAACAGTGGCTGACTTTATTTTTTCAGCTCCAGAATCACTGCAGATGGTTATTGCTGCCATGAAATTAAAAGATGCTTACTCTTTGGAAGAAAAGTTTTGACCAATGTCACCCCACTCCAGTACTCTTGTCTGGAAAATCCCATGGACGGAGGAGCCTGGTAGGCTGCATCCATGGGGTCGCTAAGAGTCGGACACGACTGAGCGATTTCACTTTCACTTTTCACTTTCGTGCATTGGAGAAGGAAATGGCAACCCACTCCAGTGTTCTTGCCTGGAGAATCCTAGGGAAGGGGGAGCCCGGTGGGCTGCCGTATTTCGGCTCACACAGAGTCGGACACTACTGAAGTGACTTAGCAGCAGCAGCAGCAGCAGCAGATAGCATATTGAAAAGCAGAGATATTACTTTGCCAACAAAAGTCCGTCTAGTCAAGGCTATGGTTTTTCCAGCGGTCACGTATGGATGTGAGAGTTGGACTGTGAAGAAAGTTGAGTGCTGAAGAATTGATGGTTTTGAACTGTGGTGTTGGAGAAGACTCTTGAGAGTCCCTTGGACTGCAAGGAGATCCAAC
Organism: Redunca redunca; assembly: GCA_006410935.1. Lineage (NCBI taxonomy): Eukaryota > Metazoa > Chordata > Mammalia > Artiodactyla > Bovidae > Redunca > Redunca redunca. The sequence goes on along the minus strand of SJYQ01003347.1, from coordinate 894,778 downwards.
CAGTCCATTCTGAAGGAGATCAGCCCTGGGATTTCTTTGGAAGGAATGATGCTAAAGCTGAAGCTCCAGTACTCTGGCCACCTCATGCGAAGAGTTGACTCATTGGAAAAGACTCTGATGATGGGAGGGATTGAGGGCAGGAGGAGAAGGGGACGACAGAGGATGAGGGGCTGGATGGCATCACTGACTCAATGGATGTGAGTCTGAGGGAACTCCGGGAGCTGGTGATGAAACAGAAAGGCCTGGCGTGCTGTGATTCATGGGTTTGCAAAGAGTCAGACACAACTGAGCGACTGAACTGAACTGAACTGATTTCTATCACTTTGACTTTTTTCTAAATATCCTTCATATAAATGATGTAAAATGCACCTTTTGAGAAGTATGCATAATAAAATCTTGTAAAACATGGTAAGTGTTACCATTTTCAGAAATATCCACTGAAGTCAGGGATAAGACAAAATCCTCATGTTGAGAAAAATTGTTTAGTTTTCTTTTTTACTACACGGAAATCCAGTTAAGAAAGCAAGGAAGGAAACAAGTGAGAATGAGCTGGGGAAACAACCAAAGAGCAAGTATTATTAAAGAAGAAACACATTTTTATTGTTCTCAAATTTAAAGAATTGGTTTAATGCTAATTGTGTCAATTGGGCTTCTCTGATGGCTCAGCCAATGAAGAATCTGCCTGCAGGGCAGGAGACACAGATGTGGGGTCCATCTCTGGGTTAAGATGATCCCTTGGAGAAGGAAATGGCAAGCCACTCCAGTATTGTTGCCTGAAAAATCCATGGACAGAGGAGCCTGGCACTTACAGTCCATGGGCTGTATCAGTAGCCTGGCAGGCTACAGTCTGATAGGTTGTAAAGAGTCAGACATGGCTGAGCAACTACGGACACAAGCATGCATCAAATGAAAACCTTTTGAACCCAAGGCATTTACTAAAATAGTCAGTTACAATGTCAGTATATAAAAGTTAGTACCTATTCTACATTCCCAGAAAAGATTGTTTAAAAATTATAGTACATAAATGTTTCCATTTTCAACAAAAACAGAACAAGTAATGCACCTGAAAATACATTTACAAAACTAAATAGTGCTTATATGTAAAAAATAATTAAAATGATGAAAATGTTTTTAAAAGTGTTTAAGGTGTACAAAAATGGAACAAGAAGTACTATGTGAAAAAATGTACTGAACTATATTATCCTTATAAAAAGTATATAGAGTAAAATAATTTTCCTGGATGAGTCAACTTAATGTTGTAAATAACTTAATTTTCTCAAATATACATTTAAATGTACAATTACTTCAATCAAAACACCATTTTCTTTCCGGTGTTCAAAGAAATTGTCCAAATAAACGTGAAAAAGTAATTCTTAACCTTAGGCAGAAAAATTAAAATAGAATAGCTAAGAAATCATGGAAAAGAGATAAGGAAGTAGCTTTCATACTGGCAGATACTTAAATTCATTAATGTTTAATAATTATGAATATGCCACAGTGATAAAAATAATGACCATACATGTAAATGAAATAAAATAGAATATGCAGAAAAATCATCCAGGTATTAAAAGACTGTAGTGCAAGCACTGGATCAAGGTAAGAATCTGCCTGCAATGCAAGAGATGTAAGAGACGTGGGTTTGATCCCTGGGTTGGGAAGATCCCCTGGAGAAGGAAATGGCAACCCTCTCCAGTATTCTTGCCTGGGAAATCCCATGGATGGAGGAGCCTGGCGGGCTACAGCCCATAGGGTTGCAAAGAGTTGGCCAGTACTTAGTGCCTGAACAACAACTCACTTAAAAGTCAGTATTGGACCACCAATGGTGAATGATAACAGGGACCAATCCAGGACAGCTAGGGATTTGGGAGAAAGCTTATCTCATAATGCTGCCAAAGCAGAATGTCAATTGGAATAAATTTTCTGGAGAAATGTTCATCGGTCGGTTTCAAAAATGTTCAATTTGTGTATGCCCTTTGGGCTCCAACTTTCTTTTCAGTCTCCTTGAAGCAATATAAAATTTTTATTTCAAATAATTCATTTGGAGATGATTGCAAATTTCACAAAGATATACTCTTAAGCTGTTCATCTCAGTGTGGTTAAGACTATATATTTAAAAAAATGAAAAAGAAATGACAGGAAAGAATCTAAATATCCAACAGTAAAGGTTTGGTTAAAATATAGTTGCATTTCAGACAGATAATATCACTATTATTAGGTTTGAGGAGGGGGAGGAGATGGAGGGGATAAATCTGTACCTGACTTGAAAAACTGTTCACAGCGTATACTAAATTTTTTACAGTACACAAATGTATATATATACATTTTACAGAGGTGCACGCACATATAAAATACAGACTTGTATAGGTGTGCTGCATGAACCGAGATTTACGATGAGACCATTTAAAGCCAGGACTGTCTGTCTCTCTGCCTGTGTGTGTGTGTTTCTTTCTCTGCCTCTTTGTCTCTGCTTCTCTGTCTCTTGAGAGAGAGATGAGAAAATCTGGTACGGATTTTTGGCCATTCACATATCCATTCAGTTATTAAGTTCCATGCGATTTTAGAATTTGAAGTTAACTCCTCTTCTTCAAGTCTCTTCACTTTATTGGGATTTTCTCCTATCTTTCCCAGGTGAAGTCCTTTCTATGTCTAGAGCCCATTATCTGGTTTCTGTCAAGGAAGACATCAACTTCCCAATGAAGCTTCTGTCTCACTGGGGTCACTGGACAGAAGCCTCTCTTTACTTTCTAATGAAGGGGCGAACTTTTCTGCTCTGATTTTGCTCTGTTCCGTCATTCGTACACTGCTTGGTCCAATAGGTTTCTAGATCCACAGCTGTTCACTTTGCAGAAATTCATTTACTTGGTTTGTCTGGTCTGTGTATGTTGGTTTGGTCTCAGGCTGAAACTGTCTATAGTATTTTACTGGGTGAGATGAAGTCAACAGTAAATGTAACTAATTCATTTAATGGAATTAAATTTTGCTCTAACAAACTATAAAAGGTGTCCAGACTGTTTTGAATATTATATCAAACCAGGACCTTTGATTCACTGCAGCCTTAGGTGGTCTTTGTCATGAGGCTCCCCTGGTGTTGTGATGGGTTTGGTGAAAAGAAATCACATTTGCTGTGTATTGCCTTTGCTGCTGGGGCCTGACAGTACAGGTGCAGGCTGTCAAAGTTAAAAGAAAAAATCTTATAAATTAAAATAAATTACCTAGTATAAGCCCAACATATTAAAAATTTTACAAGTGGGGTGTTTTCAAATTAGACTTACATCCAGGGCATTTACAAAAAATAATAAACAATATTACATGGTTTCTGTAATCTGTCAAATGACAACTAAGGGGTTTTGCCAGTTTAATGATTTCTTTTTCTGTTTTGTGACACAGTATAAGAAGCTATGAGTAAATATACATTTTTGAATGATTAAGGGAAATTAAATAACTTTCTTTCTTAAAATGAGTAAACTAATCATATTTTACTAACAATAAGAATAGTTTCCCTTACAAATTTCACACATACTGTCCCTTCAGTACCATAAACAGAACACTTAAGGCCAGAATTATCCAAACATGTATTTTGGTCTGTTCCAAAGGAAAAGAAAAAAATGACTCTAACTCAAAGAAAGAAAATCTGTGACTTTAAGGTGACAAGTAGGTCTAGGTTTTAGGTAGATGTTTAACATTAAACCTGTAATTCTAATGAAAAATTAAATTTGCTCATTTTCAAGTATTCATACAGCCAATGTGACTTACAGACAATGATGTCCCAGCTTGTAAAAAAATATCATTACTATTCTGCTTTTCTTCTGGTTTTCTCTCCCTCTCCTTTTCACAACTTTGTCCATTTTATCTGCTCAGAAAAATAAGCCCGAGAGCTTACATACACAAAGAAAAGATAAAATGTCACCTCCAGAGCTTTCATCAAAGGCAGATTCAAACTAAATATCCTAACAAAAGGTTAAGGAACAATGAACTAAAACAGGGTAACAAATATGTAACGAGCTGTAGAAAATAATAAATCGATAATTGCACTTGAGATCTGTCAAAATTTTAGTGTCCCTGATCCAACCAAGGGACGCTTCTGCTGCAGTATTTTGTGAACACAGCTCTCTTGTGGGATCGGGCTGCAGAGGACATTTTAGTGGGAGGATGAGAGCAATAGGATGAGGGGTATGATTCATGTTCAGCATCTCAAGTGGAGGATGGAGTGCAAGCCTTGAATAATGAAACAAAGAGAAGATATTCCGCATGCCAGGAAGGTTACTGTTAGAGAGCTGTTAGAATTATTTAAAAAGGTTAGTCTATGAATAAACATGCTTCATCAAGGTCTCTTACACATGCAAAGAGAGATGCTAATGAATAATAAAAGAGTAATGGGGACTGGAGAAGAAATGAATGTTAATCTTATCCAAAGCAGATACAAATTAATATTGGAGCAACATTTTTGTAATCACTTCTCAAGACAAAAATTCAATTAATGTGACTATATCAATATTTCAAATCAGTCCCTTGAAAATATACTTGTCGCTCTTCATATAAGCTTGCTCTCCACTGTGAATGGCTTTAACTCACCTTGTCAATACTTGGGGAGACTTCTAAGTGGTATAGTTGGAGGAAGTTGGGACCACTTTTATAAATCACAAGCCTATGATGCAGAATTGCCTAACATTTCAGTTAGGAAGTTCACTAAAGAGTAATTTTTCTGCAGAAAATAGATATACAAGTCCAGAATAGTTTACCTTACTTCATGATTTTATTTTCTGCTGTATATATATATATACACACACACATATATATTCACACTCACATGTGGGAGTATGGTTTCTGGAGAATAGACAACTCTATGTACACGTTTACAGTCACAGAATAGATGTCTATATATTATATAATATATATGCATATTTACACCTATAATATACGTATTTAAATAACATCATGTCGAACAGACCAGAGCAGGAGTCTATATACCACCACCAAAAGGAGACTCGTTCTACCAGTGGGAAAATAGTCATGTAAAACACAGTTGGAAAAAATGTCTGCGTCTGAGCTCAATTTTATCTTTTGTCATGGCCTGCTTTGGAGATAGGAAAAGGAAATTGAATATTTTCTTCAGAATTATTAATATATCTGATTTTTCACTAGAGATTTATTTTATCTTATATCTTCTTTCCTTTGTTGGTAGTCACTAGATACATTTTATATAGTGAGCTATTCCTCCTGTTTGGCATACAATATAAATGCCTGTCATAGTTTGTTTAAGGTGTCAGAGACTTAGAAAAAGTTTATGAAACTAAATGGACTCCTTGAATAAGTGTTTTGCAGCTGGGCAGAACGTGTTGTTTATGTTGTAATGCCCTGACAGGTTCATATAATAAGAGGTGCTAACGCCACCATCCTATGATAGATTGGACTTATTTGAAGCACAGTGCTATAGACAAATACACTTACGAGCTGTGGTGTGCAGAACCCAATGCTGATACAAAGTAAGTCACCCTATTAAACCAACTGTCTGGACAATCTCATTTCTGTACTTTTAATAGACAGCGCATCATTCCCATAATGAAAGAAACATGAAATAGTTTCCATACGGAATGAGTTCCCTAGAGGGGCTGGGATTTGTCTCATTATACAAAGCTTTTCTATCACCGTTCCAATACCTCTTCTCATCTTTGCTTCTCATCCGAGTGGAGAATTTTCTGTCAACAGCTTTAGTCTGGCTAAACCTGCATAACACAGGAGAGAAATATACTGGAGATAAGATTACTTTTTTCCATTTATGTAGAAAATTATATCCAGTATTCCTGCCTGAAAAGGATTACTCTCTGATGTGGACAGCATTCTGCGCTCTCATTAAAAAGAAGGCAGTCTGCAGTTTTATTTTATTTTTTAAAGAAGTTGGATGTGGTAGGAAAGACTATCAGAGATTTCATGCTGTGAAATTCACCAGGGGGAGAAAATCACTCCTTGTGTATTCTCCTCAGGCACCTTTGGGAACTAACAGTCCTGTGCTGTACCAAGAGCGTCCCGTGGCCAGCAATCTGACCACCTGCCTCAGTAATTTTGATGGGAGGAAGAAGGTTAATATGATGGAATAAAATGAACTTTGTCAAGTAATATTAAAGTTCAGTCACGAGCTGTCAATTCCAAGGGTTTTCTGAGAAAGGATGGTCCTGTGCTGTGATTCTCCCTGACTTTCTGCTGCTTCTCTTTGCTTTTGTGCAGGTAGGTGCTTTGCGCAGCTGCTACCTCACAGCAGAAGGGTTTCTTCTTGCCCACTTGTACTCCTTCATATCCTCCCCACCACCATCCTCATCATCTCAACCTCCTCCACTCCTCGTCTTCCTCATCACCCGTCACTAAGTACTTCAAATATATGTCAATATAATTTCATCATCAAAAATGCTTCTGTGTATGTTTATGCTCATTTCACATGAAAAAAAGTCACTTAGAGTAATTAACTTCTTCTAAATCACAAAATCATAGATGGAAGAAATAAGATCCAAACCCATGTTTGAAACCAAAGACAAGGCTCAACAATCATGTCCCAATCCATTACTCTTTAAGCATGCTTCTTCCATGAATGTACCCAAATATCAAGTGCTAGTGGAGAAGGAAATGGCAACCCACTCCAGTGTTCTTGCCTGGAGAATCCCAGGGATGGGGGAGCCTGGTGGGCTGCCGTCTACGGGGTCACACAGAGTCAGACACGACTGAAGTGACTTAGCAGCAGCAGCAGCAGTGTTAAATTGCCAGGCTTGGGTACAGTTCCTTGAGATACAAATGCATTACTTAACCAAGTACCTCTTGGACATCAGGCTTATGGGAAAATATCTCATGATTTACCATGAAGTAATAAGAACAAAGGGGCTCCCCTGGTGGCTCAGATGGTAAAGAAGCTGTCTGCAATGCAGGAAACCCAGGTTCGATCACTGGGTTTATTCTTTGAGAAGTATTCAAGTGGCTTACTTTTACTTGACATTGATTTTCAACTGGTCATTCTGGACATATATTTAAAGGCAAGTATAGCAATGAAATGAAGCTTGCTTTTTTGTTGTTGTTATTTTGTCACATAGCAATATAATTGGAGAAGGCAATGGCACCCCACTCCAGTCCTCTTGCCTGGAAAATCCATGGATGGAGGAGTCTGGTGGGCTGCAGTCCATGGGGTCATGANAGTTGGACTGTGAAAAAGGCTGAGCGCCGAAGAAGTGATGCGTTTGAACTGTGGTGTTGGAGAAGACTCTTGAGAGTCCCTTGGACTGCAAGGAGATTCAACCAGTCCATTCTGAAGGAGATCAACCCTGGGATTTCTATGGAAGGAATGATGCTGAAGCTGAAACTCCAGTACTTTGGCCACCTCATGCAAAGAGTTGATTCACTGGAAAAGACTCTGATGCTGGGAGGGATTGGGGGCAGGAGGAGAAGGGGACGACCCAGGATGAGATGCCTGGATGGCATCACGGACACGATGGACGTGAGTCTGAGTGAACTCCGGGAGATGGTGATGGACAGGGAGGCCTGGCGTGCTGCGATTCATGGGGTCGCAAAGAGTCGGACACGACTGGGCGACTGAACTGAACTTCCTTCTGAACCTCCCTCCCTCCCATCCCACCCCTTAGGTTGATACAGAGCCCCTGTTTGAGTTTCCTGAGCCATACAGCAAATTCCCATTGGCTATCTATTTCACATATGGTAATGTAAGTTTCCCTGTTACTCTCTCCATACATCTCACCCTTTCCTCCCCTCTCCCCATGTAATTTACTTCCCCTGTCTAATCAGCCAGCAAAATCATGGTCCATGCTCCCCAAACGAGTCTCCCCCAGCTGCTTCCATCGTGACTTCTAGCAGCTTTATCCACAGCAGTGTCTTTTCTCTTTGGCCCAGATGTCATCTGTTTTTATTTGCTCTTCACTTTTTGCTCTACTCCAATCTAACATCCACTTAGCACCCAAGGAAATACTTTAGAAACTTAAATTCAATCATTTTACTTTGTTGTTAAACTTCTTTGATAGCTGACTATTATGCTTCACATGAAGTCCAAACTGCTATGTTTTGCAAGGCTCTGGGTGATACAGTCAATGGCCCACTGTAAAACTCCATCTCATATCATACTGTTTCACGAGCCGCTTGCACTTTCTTTGGGATCTTAGCAATTTTAAAACTGTGCCCCACCTCAACTTCTCAACCTCTCACCTTAAGTACTACCTACTCAGAAAATTCTTCCCTAGCAATCTCTTTCTACTTACTTGCCCTTGGTTGCTTACTTCAATGTCTTACATATTTTTAAGTATATACTTTGTGTTTGTCACTTGTTTATTGTTTATGTATTCACTGGAATGTAAGATCCTTGAGGGCAAATTGATTCACAAATGCATCCCCGGTGGGATAGAGCCCACTGTGGCCTCTCAAATATTTTGTGAAAAAATAAATGCATGTTTTTTACGTACATGAACACTGAATTGCTTTTCTTGTAAGAACCCAGCTTATTATCCTCTTTTCCTTAAAATTTAGCTTTATGTTTTAATTCCACATTTCAGTGCTTGAAAATTTCACACCAACATTTATGTAAGCTTGTCTTTTATAGGATATAAAATGAATAGCATTTTGAACTGATAATGTCTATTTCCTTTGGTTTGTATAACAGTAATAAGACTCCAGTACTCTTGCCTGGAAAATCCCATGGATGGAGGAGCCTGGTAGGCTGCAGCCCATGGGGTCGCTAAGAGTCAGACATGACTGAGTGACTTTACTTTCACTTTTCACTTTCATGCATTGGAGAAGGAAATGGCAACCCACTCCAATGTTCTTGCCTGGAGAGTTCCAGTGATGGCGGAGCCTGGCAGGCTGCCATCTATGGGGTTGCACAGAGTCGGACACGACTGAAGCAACTTAGCAGCCATGAGATTAAAATGAATATAGTATAAGCAGGAAATCTAGTAAAATTTCACCAGAGAAGAAGCTTATAAAATATTCCTGGTATCAGGGGAAACCTAACAAATCTTTCCTCTACCTGTAAAGCATTTTTCATCAACATGAGATTCCAAGAACTCCTATAGACAGTGGAATGAGACATTTGAACTACTGTGTGTGTATCAGTCAGACAAATTTTGGTTTTCTTTTCTGAGCAATACACTCAGAGAAACTCTCATGGAAATGGTTATTGACTTACAAGGAAAAGGAGCACAACACCTTGAGGGAAATTTTTCACTTTGAGAGAAAATATCCACTTTCTTCCATTTTGGAGCATTTATGATAGTGATGAGAAATTTGTAAGACCTATCTTTTCTATGGAAATGTCAACAGATTTCATATTAAAAACAGTATGAGGTGTGCTATGCTTCTTTTTTTTCATATTCCAGCAATATTCATCCATCCAGTGAAGAAGATAATGTCCTAAGTTGGGGGGGGGGGTGTTCACTCTGATTTCCATTTGAGATATAATTTTCACATATAAGTTGCAACAAAATGTGAAATATGATACTAGATACCATTTTTGGATCTAGTCTGGGCAAGAAGATTAACACAGACAAAATGTATTAGTCAGGGATCTCTCTTTTTTAGATAATTATGGTGAATATATTTCTGTGAAACAAACCTGTAACATTTCACTATTAGAAAGGGAAGTAAAGAACATGACAAACTCTGCTTTTTTTTTTCAGATCATAGTATTTGATCTGAAGTATCACTAATTTTAGATTTAAATGATCAAGTTTAAAAAGATGCTACAAATGGTTAGGTTTCATGTGAATGAGATCAATGTTTAAATTCAATTTAATAAACATTATTACATTTTTTCTGTTTAGAAAACACTAGGCAATGAAGTTTTTCAAAGGTGTGCAGACTTTTCTCAAGTCTCAATTTACGAGGACATATAAGACCTGCACAAATTGGAGGAGAAATTCAGGTTTCTCAAAGATTAATGATGATTATATCTGGAAGGTCATGATAAAATGCAGCTTCTGTTTCAGTAGATTTACTGTGGAATCTAGAATCTGCATCCCTAATAAACTCTAAAGTAATGCCAATTTTGTTGTTATATGGACCAAACAGGTATAAAAGATAACTGTCTGAAGTGGGTCTCAAAAAGTGAGCCTTCCCTTGACCATAAAATTGCACTTATAATACTTGTGAGATACTGATGGGAGATATTCTAGAAACAAGAAAAACATGTAAGCAAAGGAGTGTCAATATAAAATTGACTATTTTGGATGGAAATTGATCACTATGATGGCTTTTTTGAAGTGAAGGGTGTTAGTCACCTGTGTTATGCCAAGTCATGTGCAAGATTTTACTATATATAATGGTTACATTTCAATGTTTAACACTCATTAGGGAAAATGTTTATACCGTCTTCTCAGGAAATTGAACCTTTTTCTAGGGTTCTTTTTCCTTGTGCAGCTGAGAATCCCCAAAGACATATGTAACTACTAGATCACTTTGTGATGTTGTATTGAAAATGTAATTATCACTATCTGTCTCTTTTGCTCTATAAGCTCCTTCCTCTTTGCTTGTGGCTGGAAGGCAAGTAGTCCCTAATTCTTGTGATCAGTCAAACAAAAGGTATTCCAGAGCAGAGATATTAGAACTCTCACTCTGTGAAACTTCATTTCTTAGAGTAAACAGAACCTGGGGATAAGAACAGGAGCAGGTGGATCTTGAGTTTGAATGGTCAGGTATATCCCTTATGAGTGATAAGTCACGTCAGTCATTTCCTACTTTTTGTGACTCTATGGACTGTAGCCCACAGGCTCTCTGTCCATGGGATTCTCCAGTCAAGGACCCTGGAGTGGATTTCCATGTCCTCCATCAGGGGATCTTCCTGACTCAGGGATCAGACCTACTCTCTTGCATCTCCTGCTTTGGCAGATGGGTTCTTTACCACTAGGGCAACCTGGAAAGCCCATATTCCTTATATGTCAACTGTAATCATTCTGGGTCCTGCTGCTCTGTCTGGGCCTTTCTTCTAGACATCTCTCACATGTTATTCCCATATTATTTTCTCACTTATGGACAGCTATGCTAGAGAACAAACCTGACTCCTTATTGGATCTATTCCTTTAGCTCTAATCCGTGCCTGTGCTTAGTCATGGTGGCCCTGCAGCTTTGTCTAGTCAATCAGTAAAAGAATGTTGTCAGCAGCCTGAAATATACAGAATAGCCCATGTTGAAGGTTCTGATCATTAAAAGTATAAAACTTTTCCATTCATTGTAGAGACTAAAAGATGCAGCGCACAAAATAGCAATTTTCTTGTTAGAAGCTTATAGGAACACTGATCAGATCTACTTGGACAGCTGCAAGAACAAAGGATTCCAACACCAAGACGTTTCAAACAACCAGACACATGCCCTCTCCTTTTGTACAAAAGAAACCTGAATTCTCACTTGGACGAGATGACTCTTAGGGACACTAGTCCACCACTTCCTTGATCTTCTGGCTTTGTGAATAAAGTTGTCATTTTTGTGAATGGCAATATTAGTGAACTCCTTTCCCTAACAACTCATTGGAAGTAAAGTCTGATGATGCAAAAAGCAATATTGCACAGGAATCTGGAATGTTAAGCTCATGAATAAAGGTAAATTAGAAATGGTCAAACAAGAGATAGCAAGAGTGAGCATTGACATTTTAGAAATCAGTGAGCTAAAATGGATTGGAAGGAGTGAATTTAACTCAGATGACCAATATATCTACTATTGCGGGCAAGAATCCCTTAAAAGAAATGGAGTAGCCCTCATAGTCAACAAAAGAGTCTGAAATGCAGTACGTGGATGCAATCTCAAAAATGACAGAATAATTTCTGTTCATTTCCAAGAAAAACCATTCTATATCACGGTAATCCAAGTCTATGCCCTGGCCAGTAATGCTGAAGAAGCTGAAGTTGAATGGTTTTGTGAAGACCTGCAAGACCTTCTAGAACTAACACCCCAAAAAAGATGGCTTTTACATCATAGGGGACTGGAATGCAAAAGTAGGAAGTCAAGAGATACCTGGAGTAACAGGCAAATTTGGCCTTGGAGTAAAAAACGAAGCAGGACAAAGGCTAACAAAGTTTTGTCAAGAGAATGCACTGATCATAGCAAATACCCTCTTCCAACAAGACAAGCGAAGACTCTACACATGGACATCACCAGATGGTCAATACTGAAATCTGATTGATTAGATTCTTTGCAGCCAAAGATAAAGTTCTATAGAGTCAGCAAAAACAAGACCAGGAGCTGACTGTTGGACAGACCATGAACTCCTTATTGTCAAATGCAGACTTAAATTGAAGAAAGTAGGGAAAATCACTAGATCATTCAGGTATGACCTAAATCAAATCTCTTATGATTATACAATGGAGGTGACAAATAAATTCAAGGGATTAGATCTGATAAGCAGAGTGCCTGAAGAGCTATGGATGGAGGTTCCTGACATTGTACAGGAGGCAGTGATCAAGACCATCCCCAAGAAAAAGAAAGGCAAAATGACTCTCTGAGGAGGCTTTACAAATAGTCGAGAAAAGAAGAGAAGGTAAAGACAAAGGAGAAAAAGAAAGATATACCCATTTGAATGCAGAGTTTCAAAGAATAACACAGAGAGTTAAGAAAGCCTTCCTCAGTGATCAATGCAAAGAAATACAGGAAAGCAATAGAATGGGAAAGACTAGAGATCTTATCTCTTCAAGAAAATTAGAGATACCAAGGGAAAATGTCATGAAAAGATGGGCTCAATAAAGGATAGAAATGGTATGGACCTAACAGAAACAGAAGATGTTAAGAAGAGGTGGCAAGAAGAACTATACAAAAAAGATCTTCATGATCCAGATAACCACGATGCTGTGATCACTCACCTAGAGCCAGACATCCTGGAATGTGAAGTCAAGTGGGCCTTAGGAAGCATCACTATGAACAAAGCTAGTGGAGGTGATGGAATTCCAGGTGAGCTATTTCAAATCCTAAAAGATGATGCTGTGAAAGTGCTGCACCCAACCTGCCAGCAAATTTGGAAAACTCAGCAGTTTTCCACAGGGCTGGAAAAGGTAAGTTTTCATTCCAATCCCAAGAAGGGCAATGCTAAAGAATGTTCAAACTACTGCACAATTGCACTTATCTCACACACTAGCAAAGTAATTCTCAAAATTCTCCAAGCCAGGCTTCAACAGTACCTGAACCATGAACTTCCAGATATTCAAGCTGTATTTAGAAAAGGCAGAGGAACAAGAGATAAATTTCCAACATCCGTTGGAGCATCGAAAATGCAAGATAATTCTAGAAAAAAATCTACTTATTTTATTGATTATGCCAAAATCTTTGACTATGTAGATCACAGTAAACTGTGGAAAATTCTTCAAGAGATGGGAATATCAGACCACCTTACCTACCTCCTGAGAAATCTGTATGCAGGTCAAAAAGCAACAGTTAGAACTGGACATGGAACAACAGACTGGTTCCAAATCAGGAAATGAGTATGTCAAGGCTGTATATTGTTACCCTGCTTATTTAACTTATATGCACAATACATTATGTGAATTCCAAGCTGGCTGATGCACCAGCTAGAATCAAGATTTCTGGGAGAAACGTCAGTAACCTCAGATACACAGGTGACACCACCCTTATGGCAGAAAGTGAAGAGAAACTAGATTGCCTCTTGATTAAAGTGAAAGAGGTGAGTGAAAAAGTTGGCTTAAAGCTCAACATTAAAAAAACTAAGATCATGGCTTCTGGTCCCACCACTGCATGGCAAATAGATGGGAAAATAATGGAAACAGTGAGAGACTTTATTTTCTTGGGCTCCTAAATCACTGCAGATGGTGACTGCAGCCATGAAATTAAAATATGCTTACTCCTTGGAAGTAAAGTTATAAGCAACCTAGATGGCATATTAAAAAGCAGAGACAATACCTTGCCAAAAAAGGTCCATGTAATCAAAGCTGTGGTTTTTCTTGTTGTTATGTATGGATGTGAGATTGGACTCTAAAAAAAGCTGAGCGTCAAAGAATTGATGCTTTTGAACTGTGGTGTTGGAGAAGACTCTTGAGAGTCCTTTGGATTGCAAGGAGATCCAACTAGTCCAGCTTAAAGGAAATAAGTCTTGAATATTCATTGGAAGGACTGGTGCTGATGCTGAAACTCCAATACTCTGGCCACCTTATGCAAAGAACTGACTCATTGGGAAATGACCTGATGCTGGGAAAAATTGAAGGCAGGAGCAGAAGGGGATGACAGGATGAGATGGCTGGATGGCATCACCAACTCAATGGTCATGAGTTTGAGCAAGCTCTGGGAGTTGGTGATGGACAAGGAAGTCTGGCACCTCAGTCCATAGGGTCCCAAAGAGTCAGACACGACTGAGCAACTGAACTGAATAACTGGTCTCCTAATTTATTGGCTTGCCTTTCAGTGAGCAGTATGAATTTCGACTCAATAACACTCCTTATTCTTTTTCTTCATCTGACTTCCTTCAATAGTTCATTGGATAAGTCTATTAAAAAGAAGTTAAAAAAAAAAATCAAACAAAGGACAAGTTCACCTTCTTTTCACACTGTGCTCCTTTCAGTTCACTTCAGTTCAGTGGCTCAGTCGTGTCTGATTCTTTGCGACCCCATGAATCGCAGCATGCCAGGTCTCCCTGTCCATCACCATCTCCCTGAATTCACTCAGACTCACGTCCATTGAGTCCGTGATTCCCATCTCTTTAAGAATTTTCCACAGTTTATTGTGATCCACACAGTCAAAGGCTTTGGCATAGTCCATAAAGCAGAATTAGATGTTTTTCTGGAACTCTCTTGCTTTTTCCATGATCCAGCAGATGTTGGCAATTTAATCTCTGGTTCCTCTGCCTTTTCTAAAACCAGCTTGAACATCAGGGAGTTCACAGTTCACATATTGCTGAAGCCTGGCTTGGAGAATTTTGAGCATAACTTTACTAGCATGTGAGATGAGTGTAATTGTGCGGTAGTTTGAGCATTCTTTGGCATTGCCTTTCTTTGGGATTGGAATGAAAACTGACCTTTTCAGTCCTGTGGCCACTGCTGAGTTTTCCAAATTTGCTGGCATATTGAGGGCAGCACTTTCATATTATCATCTTTCAGGATTTGAAACAGCTCAACTGGAATTCCATCACCTCCACTAGCTTTGTTCGTAGTGATGCTTTCTAAGGCCCACTTGACTACACATTCCAAGATGTCTGGTTCTAGATTAGTGATCACATCATCATGATTATCTGGGTCGTGAAGATCCTTTTTGTACAGTTCTTCCGTGTATTCTTGCCACCTCTTCTTAATATCTTCTGCTTCTGTTAGGTCCATACCATTTCTGTCCTTTATCGAGCCCATCTTTGCATGAAATATTCCCTTGGTATCTCTAATTTTCTTGAAGAGATCTCTAGTCTTTCCCATTCTGTTGTTTTCCTCTATTTCTTTGCATTGATTGCTGAAGAAAGCTTTCTTATCTCTTCTAGCTATTCTTTGGAACTCTGCATTCAGATGCTTATATCTTTCCTTTTCTCCTTTGCTTTTCACCTCTCTTCTTTTCACAGCTATTTGTGAGGCCTCCCCAGACAGCCTTTTTTTTTTTTTTTGCGTTTCTTTTCCACGGGGATGATCTTGATCCCTGTCTCCTGTACAATGTCACGAACCTCATTCCATAGTTCATCA
>SJYQ01003347.1:867306-878837 GCA_006410935.1 Redunca redunca | reverse complement strand
CCACTTCCAATTTGCCTTGATTCATGGACCTGACATTCCAGGTTCCTATGCAATATTGCTCTATACAGCATCGGACCTTGCTTCTATCACCAGTCACATCCACAGCTGGGTGTTGTTTTCGCTTTGGCTCCATCCTTTCATTCTTTCTGGAGTTATTTCTCCACTGATCTCCAGTAGCATACTGGGCACCTACTGATCTGGGGAGTTCCTCTTTTGGTATCCTATCATTTTGCCTTTTCATACTGTTCATGGGGTTCTCAAGGCAAGAATACTGAAGTGGCTTGCCATTNAGACCTCGCCACCATGACCCGCCCGTCTTGGGTTGCCCTGCAGGCATTGCTTGGTTTCATTGAGTTAGACAAAGCTGTGGTCCTAGTGTGATTAGATTGACTAATTTTCTGTGATTATGGTTTCAGAGTGTCTGCCCTCTGATGCCCTCTTGCAACACCTACCATCTTACTTGGGTTTCTCCTAGACCCTGTAAAAACCAAAACTGTGACTGGGTAGTATTTTAGTAAAAGTACACAGTCCATGACATTTTAATGAAATAGTAGAACTTTGTATTTCATTCAAGTGTTTGGTATACAGAGGACCAAGGGGACTTCTAAGAAATAGTCATTGTGAATGACATTCACTAGTCTATCTAAGTCTCAGATCTGACTCAAACATATGGACCTGTTAACTATGAACTGTCATTTATCCTATCAACCACCTTTATAAGTTAGATATTATCTCCATTTCAAGCAACATTTTGAGCATGAAAAGCAACTCATGAAGCAATCTCAGAATGATTGATTAACTTTTACAAAGTCAAAGAGCTAGTATGATGGTCAAGCCAAAAGGATCAAGTCAAATCCACTCACTTGGATTTGGAAGATAACTATGGTTCAGTGAAATAATAACTAGTATTCTTATTTGCTCTAGGCAAGTGTTATAGACACTTGAGATGTGCTAACTAGTTTATTACTTACAACAAACCAAGATGAAATCATTGAAACACAAAGATTCATTCCAAAGTCACATAGAAAGTAAGTAGAAGAACTGAGATTTAAACTCAGGCATCATGGCTCTAAAGCCACATTTTTAACCACTAATTCATTAAAGCTGTAGAATTAGAGTACTCTGAGACCAAAAATAAAAGATTAGGGTAATAGATAATTACTGAAATGTAAAGGTCTAAAGGAGATCAGCCCTGGGATTTCTTTGGAAGGAATGATGCTGAAGCTGAAACTCCAGTACTTTGGCCAGCTCATGCGAAGTGTTGACTCATTGGAAAAGACTCTGATGCTGGGAGGGATTGGGGGCAGGAGGAGAAGGGGACGACAGAGGATGAGATGGCTGGATGGCATCACTGACTTGATGGACGTGAGTCTGAGTGAACTCCAGGAGTTGGTGATGGACGGGGAGGCCTGGTGTGCTGCGATTCATGGGGTTGCAAAGAGTCCGACACGACTGAGCGACTGAACTGAACTGAACTGAACCTAAAACAATGCACTAGATGATGGCAACTGTGGTAAGAATCAGCTGATTACAAATACTTGACCACAGTGCAAATCTTTTTTCTCTTTCTTTTTTTAATACAAATTTATTTATTTTAATTGGAGGTTAATTACTTTACAATATTATATTGGTATGCCATACATTGACATGAATCTGCCATGGGTGTACTCGTGTTCCCCATCCCAAATCCTCCTCCCACCTCTCTCCCCATACTGTCTCCCTGAGTCATCCGAGTGCACTGCTCCGAGCACCCTGTCTCATGCATTGAAACTGGACTGGCGATCTGATTCACATATGGTAATATAAATGTTTCAATGCCATTCTCCCAAATCATCCCACCCTCACCCTCTCCCACAGAGTCCAAAAGACTGTTCTATACATCTGTGTCTCTTTTGCTGTCTTGCATACAAGGTTATCATTACCATCATTCTAAATTCCATATATATGTGTTAATATACTATATTGGTGTTTTTCTTTCTGGCTTACTTCACTGTGTATGATATGCTCCAGTTTCATCCACCTCATTAGAACTGATTCAAATGTATTGTTTATAATGGCTGAGTAATACTCCATTGTGTATATGTACCACCACTTTCTTATCCATTCATGTGCTGATGGACATCTAGGTTGCTTCCATGTCCTGGCTATTGTAAACAGTGCTGCGATGAACATTGGGGTACACGTATCTCTTTCAATTCTGGGATTGCTGGGTCATATGGCAGTTCTATTTCCAGTTTTTTAAGGAATCTCCACATTGTTCTCCATAGTGGCTAGATTGCATTCCAACCAACAAAGTAAGAGGGTTCCCTTTCCTCCACACCCTCTCCAGCATTTATTGCTTGTAGACTTTTGGATCACAGCCATTCTGACTGGCATGAAATGGTATCTCATTGTGGTTTTGATTTGCATTTCTCTGATAATGAGTGATGTTGAGCATCTTTTCATGTGTTTGTTCGCCATCTGTATGTCTTTCTTGGAGAAATGTCTGTTTAGGTCTTTGGCCCATTTTTTGATTGGTCATTTATTTTTCTGGAATTGAGCTGCAGGAGTTGCTTGTATATTTTTGAGATTAATTCTTTGTCAGTTTCTTCATTTGCTATTATTTTCTCCCATTCTGAAGGCTGTCTTTTCCCCTTGTTTAGAGTTTCCTTTATTGTGCAGAAGCTTTTAAGTTTAATTAGGTCCCGTTTGTTTATTTTTGCTTTTATTTCCAATATTCTGAGAGGTGGGTCATAGAGGATCCTGCTGTGATTTATGTCAGAGAGTGATTTGCCTCTAGAAGTTTTATAGTTTTTGGTCTTACATTTAGATCTTTAATCTATTTTGAGTTTATTTTTTGTGTATGGTGTTAGAAAGTGTTCTAGTTTCATTCTTTTACAAGTGGTTGACCGGTTTTCCCAGCACCACTTGTTAAAGAGATTGTCTTTTCTNTTTATCTCTTGGCTTTCTATTTTTTTCCATTGATCTATATTTCTGTCTTTGTTCCCGTATCATACTGTCTTGATGACTGTGGCTTTGTAGTAGAGCCTGAAGTCAGGCAAGTTGATTCCTCCAGTTCCATTCTTCTGTCTCAATATTGCTTTGGCTATTTGAAGTTTTTTGTATTTCCATACAAATTGTGAAATTATTTGTTCTAGCTCTGTGAAAAATACCGTTGGTAGCTTGATAGGGATTGCATTGAATCTGTAGATTGTTTTGGGTAGTATACTCATTTTCACTATATTGATTCTTCCAACCCATGAACACAATATATTTCTCCATCTATTGGTGTCCTCTTTGATTTCTTTCACCAGTGTTTTATAGTTTTCTATATATAAGTCTTTTGTTTCTTTAGGTAGATATATTCCTAAGTATTTTATTCTTTTCATTGCAATGGTGAATGGAATTGTTAAAATCTTTTTAAGGAGGTGGAGAGGAGGTCAATGCCAGTCCCTTGAACTGAATACACAGAAGTCTGGGAAACAAAGAAAGGTAATGGAGCAAGACTAGGCTGAGAGAATCTTGGGGAAGTATGTGAACTGATAATGCTAAAGAGAGCATATCAAAAAGAATTCTCCTGGCCATTGAATATTGGAGAGTATAAATACTGGGTGATAGCATGCAGTCAAACTTAATCTATTCCAACTAGGGTGTGGACCCACTGCAAGCTTCAGTTTTTGTTTCTCAGAATTTCCTTCTTGATAATTTAAAAGTTAGAATTGTTTATATTGAAGATGGGGCTTTCCTGGTGGCTAGGATGGTAAAGAATCTGCTTGCAATGTGGAAGACCTGGGTTCAATCCCTGGGTTGGAAAGATCCCCTGGAGGAAAGCTTGGCAACCCACTTCAGTATTCTTGCCTGCAGAATCCCCATCAACAGAGGAGCCTGTTGGGCTACAGTCCATGGGATCATAAAGAGTTGGACATGACTAAGTGACTAAGCACAGCACATACTGAAGATGTATAGCATAATGATTTGATATACATATACATGACTGTAGTCAATTTAATAAACCTGTCCATTGCCTCGCATAGTTAAATTTGGGTTTATGTGTGGTGAGAACCTGAAATCCATTCTCTTATCAAATATCTAGTATTCAATGGATGAGAGAAGAAAAATCTGATTTCAAAATCTGCTACACCATGAAAGAGGTCAAATGAGAGGAAGTCAAGATGTGAACTGTTATACACTATATGGAAGAAGAGAAGCTCATAAATGTGAGCAGCAGAATGTGGGGAAAGGAAAATTTGGTGTGAGTTCTCGTTCCTCACGTAGTGATACAGAGAGATGAGTTGAAGGTGGAGATAAATATTTCATCCACTGCTTCCAACACCTACCATCAGAGTTATTCTACCTGATTTGGTGCTACACCCAACTTTTCCACTAACTATTTGTGCCAATTAGTAAAGAATATCAGATTTTAAACACTTTCAGTAATCTGTGATGCTGGCACTGGAACAGCCAACCACATTTTTGTTTTCCCACTTGGCTCCTTTTTGTGCTCAGCCAGTAAAGGACCCTGGAGGGGAATGGAAGAAAACAACTTGCTCCTTTCTCCTGTCATGATTCTTCTAGCAACGTGTCTTCACTTGGTAATAGCAGTTTATTCTAGTTGGCAGTAGCTGAGTCCAGTTTAAAGTTTTTTCCAATATTTGCAGAACCAGTGTCCTTGCTCCCTTGCCTTGGAGATACTAATACCAGCACAGGCCAACAATCCCAGCTACTGTTTCCATGGGGTTCCTCTTCTGGACTTACAGACATTAGTACAGACTTAATGGCATCCTCTGTGTAGCAGTTTGTGTCTCAGAGTCTCAAAATTCTTCCCTGTATCTTCTAAATTTCAATAATTTCAGACTCTTTCAGTCTCTTATCTGCCTCAGGGGTTGAAGCTTCTGCCTTCCCCCACCCCCACCCCAATTACTACCTCTGGATAGTTTTTTTACTCTTCAGTTATTCAGTACCTAGTTAGCTATATATAGACAGAGAAACAGAGTTTCTCTCTCCTAACTAAACTCAAACTGATATACCACATTTATGACCTCAAAATGTTTCTGAGACTTAATTATTTCATTACCAAAAAGCTAGGTTTCTGCTGGATAAAACCCAGCAGAAAGTTAGCTGAAAGTTCTATGGTTGCTTGTGTGGCTTTTAGAGTTTCTTTCTTAAAATATGTGCTCTCTGCCAAACTGAGTAAAAGAAAAAATCTGGAGCTTTTACTTGGTTTTTTACTTACTATTGTCTTTACAAGGATTATCCATCTAGCTAATAGTCCCATCAAATACACTAAACATCTTGGCTCATGAGGATAATACAAAGTCACAGTAGATTTCACTGAAATTCAAAGGAACAAATGCTAGATGCATTCAGTGTTGGCACAGAGACTGAAATGCGATCTGGGGAATGGACCACAAGGCAGGACTCAAGACAGTAATTAGAGAATAAGAAAGCAATCATTATTATTGTTATTTATTGAACACAGACTTGATACCTGACACATGGTTAATTTTTTCAAATATGTTTAATCCATCCTACAGTTCTACATAGTGTGGTGGTGCTTTCTATTAACCTCTTAGTACCAGGGAGAAAATCAAGACTCAAAAATGTTATATGACTTGCCCATCCTCCTTAATAAGAAAAGAGGGGGTAGATTCTAATGCTAAACTATGATGCTGCAAGGCCCACTCTCTTAATCTTTATACTAATTTCCTGTGGTGAAGTGTTGGACCAAAGAGGAAGTGTGGCCATTAACAGGGCCAAAAGATGGATTATAAGAGAAAGATAATGCTGAATAGAAATGTTAACATATGTCAACTGCTGGCTCTCAGTACATCTTTATCGCCACTTTTGTACTTGAATGAGTTATATGATCTTTAACCAATTTCTGCTTTATCTTTTTTTATCTTCTCAGGTACAAATTTTCTATCAATGATCATGTCTAAGCTCTAGAAAAAATTGCCCAAGGTAGGTCCAGAATCTAAAATACATACTGTTGTATGGATTTCTTTGTTTCTAAATGCTAAAGGTTCATAATTTATATTTACATGTGAACTTGCTGATGATCTGTTAAATTTTGATTCATGTATATTAACATCCTGTGTAAGTAGGTCCTGCAAACAAAGCTGAGTTTATTGGGAAACTCAAAAGAGAGGCTGATTTACACAAAATTTTTACACTTTAGTCTGAGATAATGATTAATGGACAGAAACCAGTACTTCTAATTAACAAGCAAAGTATCATGAAATTCTGTCTAAATCAATGACCTATTATTTACAAAGAAACTAATAGAGATAATAAGGTCACACTGTTTAAATTTTGAGTTTGTTTATAATACTATATTTTTGCACAGTAAGGTAGACACAGTAGTGATGAGAATGAATAAGAACAAGTCTCTAAACTTTTCAATCCCTCATCTAAAAACTTCTCATCTAAAAATTCAGGGTGATAGAAAGATTATATTAGGGAAGTTACTGGGTTCATTGGGTTGGCATCTATGAAGTGCTCAGAGTTGAAGAAATCACTCTGCATAAGCATCAGTTATTACTATTATTATAAAGCAGCAAATGGTCCTGGGCATGTGGTTAGCCTACTATGAAACTTGGTGTTAAAAAGCAGAAAAAGAAAAAGAGAGAGAGAGAGAGCAAGAAAAAGGGGAGAAAAAAAAGAACTTTAATGACAACAAAAAAGTGCTATTATAAGAATTAGTTAGAAATAAAAGTCAAAAGATAGAAATTTATAGGTTATTGGTAAATGTGGCTCTTTCTCCTTTGAGCTCTTCTGGTTCCTGTGCAAATGGGCTGGAAATCTAATGAGGGCCATCTTCCTCACAACATATCAAATACCCCACCCTGAGACAACGCCAAAAATACTGCAAGAAAGAACAGCCCTTCTGAATATCCCAGCCTTCCTTTTCCAGATGGATGGTATAATAAAAATATTCCTCCAATTATTTTAGGGCTTTAAAAGAGAAAAAGAAAAGATACAGCTTAAGTTCAATCCTGAAAAGGCATGAAGCTGTCAGGGAAGCTATTTCTGAGCAGGTTGGCCCTTCCTAGTAAAGATTCTTTAAAGAAAACTTTTCTGTCTTGTTTAAAAAAATATTAGAGGTAAGGTAGAAGAGTCACCTCCTTATATGTTAGCAGTTGTGGCAGAAATACAGAGTGGAAGTTTGTGAAGCCATTTAAAATCCTGAGATTCTCAGACAAAAGACACAAGGTAAATACTGGAATATACAGGAATACTGAGCTCAATTTGGCAGCAGATTAAAAGGCACTTGCTTGTAAGATTTCTTCAGAGAACCTGTCTAAGGGAGTAACTGCTAAGGATATTCCTTCCTAACTTCTCTCTCCAGAACACACTACCTCCACTTGTTCAAAGTCTCCTCACAATGTGAGTCCATGTAAATGTCTATCAGAAATAAGTAACAGAGTATCAATGCCAAGCTGAACCTATGGAGAGGGCCCCCATTGTAGATGGTCACTCTCATCCAGTTCTCCTTCCTCTAACAAGTGAACTTGCAAAGGTCACTGTGTCCTCAGTCTGCATAGAGAGACTCCTCTTCTACAGTACATATCTTCTCTGAATACAAATTCCCTTAAGTAGAGTAATGCTGCTCATAAACGTATTATAGAGAAGTTCTATTTTCTAAAATTAAATCCAAAAATGAAAAGGAATTTAAGGGGATTAACTTAGTAGGCTATTGCAACAGAGACTGCATTGGCCCTGGAAAAACACTCATCTTTCCCATGCAACTGATGCTTATGATTAAATGGGACAATTCCATTTTACTCTCTGGATAGATGCAGAGCAAAATCTTGTGATCATTCATGAGAGAGTAAAGACACACTAGACAGTTTATTTGATACTTAGTGTTCAGAACCAAATTTAATAGTTCTGAGTGTTTATTCTGGCTATAGTTAGTACATGATTAGCAATCAGGAAGAGATGAAATCCTTTTCAATTAGAATAATCTTCTGAAAGGAGTTCACATCAATCTTTTAGCCTCAGAGGAATTTCTCTTGAAAATTATTAAAAACTGCCTAAGAAGTAAGGGTTCTCTGATTTCTGTGTGGCATATGTGCTATTTATTTATTCAAATGTTTTATTCTTTGTTATGAGCACAGCCCTGGTCTGCATTTATGACCCTAAGCCTTATTTAGCATTTATATAGTGCTTCCCTGGTAGCTCAGATGATAAAGAATCTGGCAGCAATTCAGGAGACATGTGTTGGATCCCTGGGTTGGGAAGATCCCCTGGAAAAGGGAACAGCATGTGTGGATCATAACAAACTCTGGAAAATTCTTCAAGAGATGGGAATACCAGACCACCTTACCTGCCTCCTGAGAAATCTGTATGCAGGTCAAGGAGCAACAGTTAGAACTGGTCATAGAACAGACTGGTTCCAAATTGGAGAAAGAATATATCAAGGCTGTATAATGTCACCCTGCTTATTTAACTTATATGGACTACATCATGCGAAATGCCAGACTGGAAGAAACACAAGCTGGAATCAAGATTGCAGGCAGAAATATCAATAACCTCAGATATGCAGATAACACCAACCCTATGGCAGAACGCAAAGAAATAAAGAGCCTCTTGATGAAAGTAAAAGAGGAGAGTGAAAAAGCTGGCTTAAAACCCAGCATTCAAAAAACTAAGATCATGGCATCCGGTCCCATCCCTTCATGGCAAATAGACGGGGAAACTATGGAAACAGTGAGAGACTTTATTTTCATGGGCTCCAAAATCACTGCAGATGAGGAGTGAGCCATAAAGTTAAAGATACTTGCTCCTTGGAAGAAAAGTTATGACCAAACTAGACAGCATATTCAAAAGCAGAGATATTACTTTGCCAACAAAGTCCATATAGTCAAAGGTATGTTTTTTTCCAGTAGTCACATATGGATGTGAGAATTGGACTATAAAGAAAGCTGAATGCCAAAGAATTGATGTTTTTGAACTGTGGTGTTGGAGAAGAGTCTTGAGAGTTCCTTGGACTGCAAGGAGATCATACTGTCAAATCCTAAAGGAAATCATATCTGAATATACATTGGAAGGATTGATGTTGAAGCTGAAACTCCAATACTTTGGCCACCTGATGCGAAGAGCTGACTCATTGGGAAAGACCTTGATGCTGGGAAAGAATGAGGGCAGGAGGAGAAGGGGACGACAGAGGATGACATGGTTGGATGGTGTTATTGACTTATTGGACATGAATTTGAGCAAGTTCCAAGAGTCGGTGATGGATGGGGAAGCCTGGTGTGCTGCAGTTCACGGGGTCACAAAGAGTCGGATACGACCGGGTGACTAAATTGAATTGAACTGAACCCATGCCAATATTCTTGCTTGGAGAATTCCATGGATAGAAGATCCTGGCATGCTACAGTCCAAGGAGCTGCAAAGAGTCAGACACAACTGAGAGACTTTCATTTTCTACTTTTAGAAACGTATGCTATGGGGATTTTTACTAGCTATTCCTTACAGCACCCTGGTGCAATAGAACAACATTACTATATTACTTCCTAGATGTAAAACAAACTCAAGTAGTGCTTGGAAGTATGGCCATTCTTAACTGATACATTCAGAATTAAAGGTGTGACTTCAAGGTACATTGTTTTACTGGATGAGCCAATAAAAATATTTTGGAAAAAAAAATGAAGGATTCAGATGTGCTTCTTGTCTTGATTCACTAAAACATTTTATATGTTTGTTACCTTTTAGGACACCAAACACATATGTTAGTAAAACAGTATGTTCAAAAGCTCACAAAATAACTTCCATATACAAACATATACCTATCTTCCAAAATTCAGCTGGGAATGCATTCCTCCTAAAAGGAAGGCTGAATGAATCAGTTACTATTTTTGTTGCAAGATTATCTTTCAGTGATTCCTTTTTGAAGACATAATATCTCCCAAGGAAGAGACGAATACTAATCTTTTCAAAAATTGTCCATTTGTATCCTGTAGTTGTTTCTGTATCAGTACATGTGGTTGATAGCTACTTCTGCCTACCCAAGACACACTAGTTGCAAAGATGACAGATTCAGGCGTAGTTGAGCCCCAGTAAACCAATTATTTCAGTGCTATCAAACCAATAGAACACTTAATCAAGGCCATTACTTCTCTTTGTTATTCTCTTGTTACAGCTGGGAGATAATTTTATTTATTTCATTGGTTTCTTAGTTTCTGAGCTATACTTTATTCACAAGAGGTGTATTAAATTACCACTTTGTGAAAGGAACAATGTAAATGGTGGGAATAAAAATTGATGTAGTGGGTCTAAGCGAAATCTCAACTAGTTGAAATCATAATGATATTTTCTATGGGTAGTTAGACCATTTACTATTTCTATCTGGTTTTACATATTTTCAGGTATTTTTGATTATTTAAGCAGTCTCATACACTTCATTACTCTAGTGGAGTGGCATGAGCTAGTAGAAAAGTACTTGGGAGTAAGGACTGGGGGTTGATTGGTGGGATGTGTTGAGCACATTAAGTTTTTCTTGTATTTGCAATTTTTTTTTTAACTCTATGATTAGGCCATCTGTATTTGCTAATCGGTACCCATCCTACATATATTAGGCTCCTACCTGCCCATAGAGACAGAGAAATAAGGTTACCATCTCCTTTG
Source organism: Redunca redunca (assembly GCA_006410935.1). Classification (NCBI taxonomy): domain Eukaryota; kingdom Metazoa; phylum Chordata; class Mammalia; order Artiodactyla; family Bovidae; genus Redunca; species Redunca redunca. The sequence goes on along the minus strand of SJYQ01003347.1, from coordinate 868,229 downwards.
AAGTTTAGATTGTAACAGCTGAGTTCCTGGGTCCTCAAGAAAGACCTGGAGAATCCCAAGGATAGAGGAACCTGCAGGCTACAGTCTGTAGGTCACAAAGAGTCAGACGTGATTAAAGTGACAAGAAAGACGTTCCCTGGGTTGGAAACTGTCAAGAGGCTGGGAAAAAACTTACATACACATCAAAGGAACAGAGGGAGAATTTATAGTTGTGATTTTTCTTAACTAAATGCTCCAAGGGAATTCCCTGGGGACCCAGTGGTTTCGATTTGGTGTTTTTACCATCATGGCCTGGGTTCAATCCCTGAAGGGGGAACTAATATCCCATAAGTCACTGGAGTGGCCAAAAATAAATAAAGCAATTGCTCTAGGAAAAGGGACATCATGGGCCTGTGGTTGAGAAGGAACTTGAATAATCTAGGGAAAACTGAGGGGCATTTTAAGACCATGTTGGTCACCACTGTTTGTGGAGATCATGAAAGCTGGAAAATCAATTAAATTCTGAAAGGGGGAGAGACTCCTGCGGTCATGAACTTTCCAGGAAGGTGAGAGAGGGCTTAACGAGGTCCCTACATGTTACTGTTAGGGCGGGGCTAAAGTAGTAGTCTTTTTCATGGCTCATGGATCAGAGGCTTGCATATTTATTCAAATAAATAGATAGCTTTTGCTTTGAAGGAGCTGAGAATTCTAGTTATAGAGTCAGGCTGATTTTCATTAAGATTCTGTCCTTGAAATGTATTTGCAGTGAAATCTGGAAATTTTACTTAGTGTTTCTACTATGAATAGATAATTATACCTATCTCATAAGTATATTGAAATAACTAAATGAAAATGTTTCTAAGGGACATTTTCCATACAGTTCTTGGCACATGATAAATACTCAAGAATGGGCATATACTTCATGTATACCTAAATGAGGTATC
>SJYQ01003347.1:846578-867263 GCA_006410935.1 Redunca redunca | reverse complement strand
TCTCAAACCCAGCAAAATAAGCACTTTATATTTAGCTCTGCTCTTGGGAAAAAATGCAGCAATCTCTTTGATCATGTGTTAATTTAATTATTAATATTTATCATTGTTATTATTAATTATACTTTACATTCACATATAATTTATGAATTGATTATCACAAGTGGAAGTGATCTTAAAGGAACTTATTCCAAGAAAGTAGGTTTTTACTTCTTTGGAATGCTATCATTTCTTTACCCTTTAAAAAATGTTCTTTGAATAGTGATTTCATCAAAGCTTTTTATATCCTTGTCACCTTACCATTCGGAATCTTTAAGGAAGCTATATGTAAGTGTGAAAGGCTTTAGCAGGGAAAACCAGTAAAACAGAGTTAGAGTCATTCCTCAAAAAAAAAAAAAAAAAAATCCCAAACTTCTGTAGGCCGCTAGCAGAAGAGGTTTTCCTTTATAACAAGAGCCGTGCCACTCTATAGGCTTTTTTTTTTTTTTTGCAAATAGGAGAGAATTTCTGGATTTCCAGCTTTCCTTAAATGCCAAGCTTCCTGTATCACTACTACTAATTGCCTTGGCAGGAAAGACGTCAAATAACTTCAGTGTAGAAAGCAGGGCTGTTGTTTTTGTTCAGTTGTTGGAAACCAAACATTAACTAGAACATCAGTATAAATATGATCTGGATGCAGTGACTCATTCTGTTTTCACTTAATTTCACTTAAAATTTAATAGGCAAGAAAATAACTATTTTTTAAATGCTTCCTGTGTTCTCAGTACTTTTTGATGTGTCTATAAAATATCCTTGAAGAGAAAGACTGACATTTGCTATAGGCTAGATGTTTATGTTCCCATCATATTCACTGGTTGAAATCTGAACCTTCATATATTGGAAAGTGAGTCTTTTAGGAGGTGATTAGGTCAGGATGGTGGATCCGTAACCCCATTCGGGTTAGTTCTCTTGTAGAAGAAGCCCCAGAGAGAGCTCCTTCATGCCTTCTGCTGTGTGAGGGCAAAGCAAGACCATGGCCATCCATGAACCAGGAAGCAAGCCTTCACTAGTCACCAAATCTACCACCGTCTTGATCTTGAACTTCTCAGCCTCTAGAACTGTGAGAAATAAGCTTCTGTGGTTTAAGCGTAAGCATAACCATTTGCTTATGCTCAGAGAAGATACAGACCTTTGTTTACTTCTCTTATTAACTAGGGTTTAAATGAATGGTCTTAAAATATGTTCTTCTCATCTCTGAATCAAAGAAAAGACATCACTCTCAATTTTCTTTTCCAAGAGATATTCAGAGAAATGTCAATTAAAAAATAAAAAAAGAAAATAATTTGGTATGTAGGTGAGAAATAAATATTGGAAGTCACTTACCTTTACTACTAATCAAAAACAAGTGGCTCTCTGCAAGTGAAGACAATAACATACTTCCAGATGCTTTAGATAAAAAGCAAAGAATCACAATAATTAATGTGATTAAATATCTAGCTCTGGAGATATTACATTTTGTTACTTCTATCTCATATAATTAAATACTAAAAAGAAAAGGCCTGCTATTGATAAGCTATTTAGAATTCAAAAAGCTTAGTTTAAGCAAAGTACAAAAGACTTGACACTACAACTCACCAGAGTGGAAAAATCTCAAGGTATAGAAACCTTTAAATGATTTCCATTACAGCTTATAAAGTATGCCACTGGTAGCCATCGGTCTAGAAGAAGCTCCAACAAGAAGAAATGTGTTCATGAAACTTGTCATGAACAAGAAAGCTTGCAACTGTTAGACATGCAAAGAGAGAATTACAATAATGTAGCCTGCTGGCAATTTAGCACAGCCAAAATCACTGAAAATATATACATGATATTAAAATTCTGATATCTTGTTCTTGTGTCAGAAATGATGGTGACAAGGGAAAAAAGAATCCATTGTTGTGACAAAAGCCTAGGACCACATGAAACGGCCAAGTATGTCATCAAAATGAAGACAGTGTGAGCTTATCTGCCTGAAATGCTTTGTTCACACCCTAGCTAAAATTAGTTGAAATGTGATTCTACTCTATTTAAAACAGTTCTTTTTTTTCATTTTCAGCTTCATTTAGAGAAAAAAGTTATTTTTCTAAAGAAAAATTCTCCTGGCAAGAACTGATACAAGTTCACGAAACTGTAATGTCAACAACCAAGTTAATGGGCAAATCTACAGTTCACAGTAATTTATTCTGTTTTGTCTAGTCATCCGAACTGGTTACATCTATTACTTTATTTACTTACTCATATCTGGGGTTAGTGAGAGATCAAAATGGTAACATTGTCACAAAAAATATATCTTATAGTACTGCTTTTGTTTTTTGATACATACAAATTTATAGAGCTCAACAAATCAATACAAAATAAAACACACCCAGACACTGTCACTTGACTGTCTATATCCATATTAATACTATACTTAATGCCATGTTAAATTGTCCCTTCTAACGTTTACTTGCTTCTGGTTGAAATAAGATATTTTATATTTATACTTTACATGTTGCTGATATTTAGAAACTTGTAATTATCTATCTTGTAACCTTTATGTTAATGTCATCATAATCACAACCTGGCTTGAGTGCAAATTAGCAAAACTCTACTGGAAGTCCATTTGGAAAAATATGTCAAAATTTACCCAGAAAAGGTCTCCCAGTGCCTGTAGCTCATCCGGGAGCACTGATTGCAGACTCAGAGCATCCTCTCTAAGGCTCTGGTGTTCACCTGCTCTGCTCTGTACCCATCTCATGTTGGCACGGCAGCTGTCTTTTTTGGTAGTTTTAACTTTGTGAGCAGCCAGTGATACAGTAGGTCTTGCATGGCAGAAATTTAGGCTAATTTGCAGGTCCAGACTTCTGTGTGTGTTTATTAATAAAGCTTATTAATTGAATTCTTCAAAAAATTGACCAAGAAATTCTGCTTCTAAGAATTTATCCTGCAGATATATATTTTCAAAATATTTTATGTATAAGTTCAGTCTCTGAATCATTCTTTCTAAGGCAAAATACTGGAAACTAAATAAAGTTTAACCCATAGAGAAGGTGGGTTAAACTAACTAGGGTAAAATCACAGAATTAACCATTATGCAGTCATAGAAAACAGCAAGGTTGCTTATTTACGTGCTCATATGGAAACATGTCTAATATATACTAGTAATGAAAGTCTATCAATTATTAAGATATCAAACGTTGTATAGAATAGTACCTAGAAGAGGAAGATATATACACATAGCTGAAAAATTTTCATTAGAAACAAATATCATTTTCTTCTAGTTTTCTTCAACTAGTTTTGGGAAACTAGTTGGACAGATAAGAAAGCACTAGCAGGACTAATTTTCCATGAATGTTCTTATAGTTTTAATTTTTTTTTTCATTTTGTGACTATTACTGGGCAAGGAAAGTTTAGTGCAGCTGTCCTAAGTTACTCAAAATATGAACATTTCAAGGAAAGATCTGTCTTCAGGACTGGCCTCTGGTGGACTCCCAGGAGGCAGCATCCTAGTTTTTGGCATATTCTTCCTGAGAAGAATGATTTTTGTGACTGATGCCTTAGGTGACACTGTATTTATGCTAAGTACCTGCATTTGTATACAAGATGCCCTGGGTCACTTTCTACAACAACCTGATCAAATATAGTCTTTCCTAACAATGTCATTTATTATGAACAGTTGCTTTATCTCAAGGAGTGTGGTGTGGGAAGCCTAGGATGTGAGTAGTTAAGGTCAGCCACGTAGGTACTACATGCCTTGGTGACTGAGCCTTGATGAATCACTGAACACCAAGCTCCAGGCTGAGCCTCTCTGGCTGCAACACCTCACACACACTGTCATATAATGTTGCTGGGATAACTGGCTGTGTCCTTCGACTCTACTGGGAGGAAACACCACCAAGAGCTTGCAGAGGGCTTCTTCTAGTCTCTGTCTCATCTGAATTTTCCTTTTGCTGGTTTTAATCTGCATCCCTTTGCTGATAAAACCATTTCTCTGAGTCCTAGGAAAGCTTGTAGCAAACATTGTGTCTCAGAATGATCCTGGGGGCTCTGTATATTCCAAAAATCAAAGGAAAACATTTTAAAGTTTAAATTGCCTTTATCGAAGTCAACTGGATCAGTTTATTGAAATCTTACTATAAGCAAATTTAGTGCTAAACATTGGAAGAAATCCTAGAATAAGGCCTTCATCAAGTTTATTGGCCAACTGAGGGATAAAATTATGACAGTGAAATTATTTGCAATGCAAGGAGTTATGACTATTTCATACATAGAGTGAATTAGAGGAGTTCCTGGAGTCTACAGATTATTTTTGTTGTGGAAAAGAATACAAGCATTGTTTTATGAAAGCAATCTTCTCTTACTGAACATTTAATGTGCTCTGCTGTTCTAGCTGTTTGTTTTATTTTCATGGTTTCTAAATCACTTCAAGGTAAACATTTACATTCTCATTTTACTTATGAGGAAATCTAGGTTCTGAGAGCCGGAGGCCAAAATTGATCACTTAATAAGTGGTGGAAGTAGGTTTCTGATTAAAAATAAGTAAATAACATTTCTCTTATATTTATTAGTGTACTATAAACACAATATAGTCACTTGATATTATATGAATACATTGTCTAAGATTTCAAGCTTAGACAATGAAACATTCTCAGGGTTAGAGAGATTAAGTAACACTCAGCTAGGAAGAGCCAGACCCAAAATTTGATGTTCTGTCTTGAAGCTGAAGATGGCATTTCCTCCCATTGTGTTAAAAAGTGTCCTTTGAAGCTAAAACAGTATCTATAAATAAGATTTTCTCTTTTTAATCTAAAAAATTTCATTGATGTATATGGCTCAGATGTTAAAGAATCTCCCAGCAATGTAGAAGACCTGGCTTCTATTCCTGGGTCAGAAAGATCCCTTGGAGGAGGGCCTGGCAACCCACTCCAGTATTCTTGCCTGGAGAATCCCATGGATATAGGATCCTGGTGGGCTACAGTCCATGGAGTCTCAAAGAGTTGGACACAACTGGGTGACTAACACTTTCATTTTCATTACTGATTTACAATATTGTGTTAATTTCTGCTGTATAGCAAAGTTAGCTATACATATATATATATATATATTCTTTTTCACATTATTTTCTATCATGGTTTACCACAGGGTATTGAATACAGTTCTCTGTACTATACAGGAAGACCCTGTTGTTTATCCATTCTGTATATAATTGTTTGCATCTNCTATCATGGTTTACCACAGGGTATTGAATACAGTTCTCTGTACTATACAGGAAGACCCTGTTGTTTATCCATTCTGTATATAATAGTTTGCATCTGTTAGACCCAGATAAGATTTGTAAAACAGACCACACTTATACGATTCTAGAGAAATAACAATACATCTGGTCTTAACAAGAATTTTCAGTAATACTATGTTTATCTATGAATATAAACTAATAGTAAAGGAGAAACTATTACAGTAGTAAACTTTAAATAGTATGAAAATAAATGCATATAAAACCACTGAATATTTCACGTAAGTGAAATACATGTGTTTTGTAAACAAAAGAAGGTGAAACAGTGGTAGTATTCCCTAACTTCAACTAAAAATAAATGAGAGAGTCCAGATATGCATTTCTCAGACTTTCACTTTTATCCTTGAAATATCTTTTGTACTTTGAATGTATTGATATATGTCACAAGTAATCACAGAAACAGTAAAAAGTTGTCAGATTGCATTAATAGATAGTGTGCATGTAGCAACATCATCGTTTTTAACCTAGGTATTAATTTCCAAGCAATTTCTTCAAAACTCTTAGTGTAGGCTAAATGCAGCTTTGTTTGATGACCCCCATCATTGCATTGTTATTGAAGGATCCAACAGAAATTTAGATTGCTAACTAAATTAAGCACATTAAAAGCTTATCTGAAACTCCAAATTATAGCCTTTGAAGATGCAAAAAGTCAGAAAGACAAAGACAGCTATATTTAACTGATTTAAAAGAAAAAATAACACAGCTGGAAATTAATCATAAAATGCAGTGCTCATAATACAGAACTGCATGCCATTTTCATTAATGTCTATCCAAGCATTCAAACGATGCTTCAACTTAAGACAATATACATTTCCCTTAGGATATACACTGTATTAAAAGTAAGGTTGTTTTTATGTTTAATTGGGAAGAATGAAGAACTGTTTGAATCTTGCCATACTTTATAAGCAATAAGCCTGTATTACCCCCAAAGGCAAGTCAGATGCAAAGATTTTCTTAAGAGGAGATTAGTGAAACACATGCTTCTTATGATAAAAATTGGTATGGAGGAAACTGATGAGATAACATAACTCTTAACCATCAACATTTTCCTGAGAGTTGTCCATAAATTCAGGATTACAAATCTGATTGATCAAGGCTGTGGGACTGAAATAGTATCATATGATGAGATTTTGCATCCACTGAGGTAGGATCATTGCACGTGTACCAGGGAAGCTAGCTGATGCTTATATATTGTTGTTGTTTAGTTGCTAAGTCATGTCTGACTCTTTTGTGACCCCGGGGACTGTAGCCCACCAGCTTTCTCTGTCCATGGGTTTTCCCAGGCAAGAATACTGGAGTGGGTTGTCATTCCTTTCTCTAGATACTTATATATAGCCTGCCTCAAATCTTTCAAGGAAGAGAATTAGCATAAGTAAGGCAGAAAACATTCCATCTTCCTTTTAATTTCATTCACACTCAAACAACAAAGGAAAATCTGACTACCTTGGAAGAATGGAAGCAATTTAGTGACTGACGGCAAGAAGGAACAATTAGTGATGGAATAAAAAGTTTTGGTAAGGAAACTGCAAAATTGGTTTAAAAAGAGATTTTATTAATACTTACTGCAATATATTTTGTCCTTTTTGCAATTTTCTTATAAGTTTAAGATGCAACATTTTTCTTGAAGTATAACTTACAGTATTTCGTTAGTTTCAGATGCACAGCAAAGTGATTTAGTTATACCCCCCCCCACACACNACAGTATTTCGTTAGTTTCAGATGCACAGCAAAGTGATTTAGTTATACCCCCCCACACACACACGAACATCTATGTATACTCTTTTTCAGACTCTTTTCAGTTATAAGGCTATTACAAGATACTGAGTATATTTCCCTGTGATACACAACAAGTCTTTGTTATTTATCTATTTTATATAGCATGTAAATGTTAATCCCAAACTTCTAATTTGTCTCTCCTCTCCTTCGCTATACCCTTTGATAGCCATAAATTTGTTTTCTACATCTGACTCTAGTTTGTTTTATAAGAAAGTTAATTTGTATCAATTTTTAGAGTCCACATATTAAGTGACATCATATGATATTTGTTTTTCTCTGTCTGATTCAGTTCACTTAGTTTGATAATCTCTAGNGGACAAGATGAAGAATTTTATATCTAAAATTTTTACAATTATTTATAAAGGTGGGTAGTATATTCTGATGTTGAGTTCAAATATCAGGAAGGAGAAATTAAATTTGTGAAATAAGAAAGGGAACACTAGAGATAATCTACACTTAAAATTGGGAATCAGCTGAGGCTTTTTATGACTTCAACTTGACTTCTAAAATAGTTTCATCAAAGTAATACATCGATGAAAGCTAAGGATCTGGATGTCAGGTCTTTACTGTATATTTTTTGCCTTGTTGAAATTGCCTTTAATTTAATATGTTCTTCTCAGTTCTTTGAGTTCCCCTAAGCAAAACAATATTATAAGCTTTTTAAAATAAAATTTTACAAGGAAGTATATTAATTATTGTGAAAGACCAAATCTCATAGCACAAATATTTTTTTTGCTGACATTACAAAGGAAAATTTTGCTAAATCTATGAGGCTGTCTCCATATAAGATTATTTATCCTCCCCACTAAGCAAATTTAAGTCTCCTTTGAATTCTTTTCTTTCTTATTTTAAACACTATTGTTTAGCATTTATTGAGTATATATATTAATTTATTTCATTTAACAGTTTAAATATATGTGTACTTTATGAAACATCCCTTGTTCATATTTACTGCCCAAACCTACTTTTGTTGTTCAGTCACAAAGTTGTGTCCAGTTCTTTGCAACCCCATGAACTGCAGCACACAAAGTTCCCCTGTCCTTCACTATCTTCCAGAGTTTGTTCAAACTCGCGTCCACTGAGTCAGAGATACCATCCAACCGTCTCATCTCTGTTGTCCCCTCTCCTTCTGCCCTCAAACTTCCCCATCATCAGACTCTTTTCCAATGAGTCAGCTTCCCTAATAGCTCAATTGGTGAAGAATCTGCCTGCAATGCAGGAGACCCAAGTTCAATTCCTGGTTTGGGAAGATACGCTGGAGAAAGGATAGGCTACCCACTCCAGCACTTTTGGGCTTCCCTGGTGGCTCAGTTGGTAAAGAACCTACCTGCAATGTGGGAGACATGGGTTCTATCCCTGGGTTGGGAAGATCCCTCGGAGAAGGTAAAGGCTATCCACTCCACTATTCTGGCCTGGAGAATTCCATACACTGTATAGTCTATGGGGTCTCAAAGAGTCAGACAGGACTGAGCTACTTGCACGTCACTTGAATCAGATGGCCAAAGTATTGGAGCTTCTGCTTCAGCTTCAGTCCTTGCAATGAATATTCAGGGTTAATCTCTTCTAGGAATGACTGGTTTGATCTATTTGCTGTCCAAGGGACTCTCAAGAGTCTTAGCTAGCACCACAGTTTGAAAGCATCAATTCTTTGGGTTTCACTGGTGGTTCAGATGGTAAAGAATCTTCTTGCAATGCAGGAGACCAGAGTTCCATCCCTGGGTCAGGAAGATCCCCTGGAGAAGGGTATGGCAACCCACTCTAGCATTCTTACCTGGGGAATCCCATAGACAGAGGAGCCTGAGGGGCTACAGTCCATGGGGTCACAAAGAGTTGAATTTGACTGAGCAATTAACATTTTCAATTTCAGCTTTCTTTATAGTCCAACTCTCACGTCCATACATGACTACTGGAAAAACCCATGCCTTTGATTATACAGAGCTTTATCAGCAAAGTGATGCATCTGCTTTTTAATATACTCTCTAGGTTTGTCATAGCCTTTCTTTCAAGGAGCAAATATCTTTTAATTTCATGGCTGCAGTCACCATCCTCAGTCATTTTGGAGCCCAGGAAAATAAAGTCTGTCACTGTTTCCATTTTTTCTCCATCAATTTGTCATGAAATGGTGGAATTAGATGCCATGATCTTAGATTTTTGAATGCTGAGTTTTATGCCAGCTTTTTCACTCTCTTCTTTCACCTTCAAGAGGCTCTTTACTTCCTCTTTGCTTTCTGCCATTACAGTGGTGTTACTTACATATCTGAGGTCACTGATATCTTCCCCTGCAATCTTGATTCCAATTGGGGATGTGTCTGCTGTTGAAAGTAAAGTCTGGTGGTGTAAATATTGCATAGGAATCTGGAATGTTAGGTCCATGAATCAAGGTAAATTGGTTGTTGTCAAGCAGGAGATGGCAAGAATGAACATCAAAATTTTAGGAATCAGTAAAGTAAAATGGATAAGAATGGGAGAACTTAATTCAAAGGGCCATTATATTTACTATACTGAGCAAGAAGCCCTTAAAGAAATGGAATAGTCCTCATAGGCAACAAAGGAGTCCCAAATGCTGTACCTGGGTACAGTCTCTAAAACAAGAGAATGATCTCAGTTCTTTACCAAGGCAAACCATTCAACATTATAGTAATCTCAGTCTATGCCCCAACTACTAATGCCAAAGAGCTGAAGTCAAATGGTTCTTTGAAGACCTACAAGACTTTCTAGCACTAATACACAAAAGAGATGTCCTTTTCATCATGGCAGATAAGAATGCAAAAATAGGAAGTCAGGAGATGGCTGGAGTAACAAACTTGTTACTTTGTAACAACTTAATTGTTACAAAATGAAGCAGGGCAAAGGCTAATAGACTTTTGCCAAGAGAACACACTGGTCATGGCAAGCACCCTCCTCCAAGAACAAAAGTGATGACTCTGTACATACATTACCATCACCAGATGGGCAATACCTAAATCAGATTGATTATATTCTTTGCAACTAAAGATGGAAAAGCTCTATAACATCAAAAAAAAAAAAAAAAAAAAAAGACCTGGAGCTGACTGTGGCTCAGATCATGAGCTCCTTATTGCAAAATTCATACTTAAATTGAAGAAAGTCAATAAAACCACCAAGCCATTCAGGTATGACCTAAATGAAATCCCTTATGATTATACAGTGGAAGTGACAAATAGATTAAAGGGATTAGATCTGACAGACAGAGTGCCTGAAGAACTATGGATGGAGGTGTGTGACATTGTACAAGATACAGTGACTAAAACCATCCCAAAGAAAAAGAATTGCAAGAAGGCTAAATGATTGTATCAGGAGGTCTTACAAATAGCTAAGAGAAGAAGAGAAGTGAAAGGCAAAGGAGAAAGTGAAAGATATACCCCACTGAATGCAGAGTTCCAAAGAATAGCAAGGAGATAAATGAAAACAATAGACTGGGAATGACTAGAGATCTCTTCAAAAAAATTAGAGATACCAAGGGAACATTTCATGGAAAGATGGTTACAGTAAAGGACAGAAATGGAAAAGACTTAACAGAAGCAGAAGATGTTAAGAAGAGGTGGCAAGAATACATAGAAAAACTGTACAAAAAAGGTCTTAATGACCTGGATAATCACAATGATGTGGTTACTCACCTAGAGCCAGGCATCAGTGCAAAGTCAAGTGGCATTAGGAGGTATTACTATGAACAAAGTTAGTGGAGGTGATGGAATTCCAGCTGAACTATTTCAAATCTTAAAAGATGATGCTGTTAAAATGCTGGATTCAATATGCCATCAAATTTGGAAAACTTGAAGTCACTAGAGGCACTCAAATTAGTAAATATGATTTGAATCTTGAGTAAAGTCAGCTGAGATTCCATTTGGAAAGAATAATTTGAGTTAAGAATAATTTTTGACCACTGATTTGCAAGGAATAAAAAAAAAACATTGTGAATAGAGATTTAGACAAAAAAAAAAAATGTTTGTGTATGTATACGTGTGCACACCTGCCTGTGTGTATATTTAAAACCAAAGGGATACTATGAGTTCTGTTTCTAACCCTTGAAGGAGATCACACTTGGACATAGATTAAATAAATTATTGGAATATGTTAGCAGTGAAAACTACTGTTTTTTTTTTTGTTTTGTTTTGTTTTGTTTTTTTTTAAATAAAATTGAAAATATTCAAGGCGGTGGCACCCGCCGGGTCTCTCAGCGCACGCGCCTCCCCGAGCCAATCGCCTGGCGAAGGCTGAGGGGCGGGGCGCTCCCTGGATCACCAAAACTACTGTTTTGATTTTCACATTGATAAGTGCTGGCAGGAAATTTTGGGAAATTTCTCATCATAATCTCATTCTGTCTTTTCTGCTGACAAACATGTTTTCTAACAAACCTGGCATAGCTTTACCTTGTAGTAATGAGTCATTACTTCATTGGTGTAGTACACAATAGCACAAGCACTAATAAAGAAAGAGTTTTGAATTCATTTAACTAATGACCCATTACATTCAGCAACCTACTCAAAATTGAAATTAAGCAGACTGATTATTTGTTTACATATATTATAATATATAGATGGAATAGAGAATCTTTACTCTGAATTAATAAATCTCTTTTGGAAATAGAACCAGATTAATTAATATAAAATTTGTGTTGTTTAGCCTGGATTTAGTTTCAAGTTTTCATGAAAAAACAACTTCTCATACAAAATTTGTTTACATTACTTTGTCTAAATCGCCCAATTCCAGTATTTGAAAAATCTGCTCAAAATAGAAATTTAGCTGACTGACTATTCATGTAACTATATTTATAATATATAGAGAGAATTGAATAGAAAATCCTTGCTTGAATGTTGAGCTTTAAGCCAACTTTTTCACTCTCCTCTTTTATTTCATCAAAAGGCATTTTAGCTCCTCTTCACTTTCTGCCATAAGGGTGGTGTCATCTGCATATCTGAGGTTATTGATATTTCTCCCGGCAATCTTTTTTTTTTTTTCCTCCCGGCAATCTTGATTCCAGCTTGTGTTTCTTTCAGTCCAGCGTTTCTCATGATGTACTCTGCATAGAAGTTAAATAAGCTGGGTGACAATATANTTCACGGTTCACTGAAGCCTGGCTTGGAGAATTTGGGGCATTACTTTACTAGCATGTGAGATGAGTGCAATTGTGCGGTAGTTTGAGCATTCTTTCACATTGCCTTTCTTTGGGATTAGAATGAAAACTGACCTTTTCCAGTCCTGTGGCCACTGCTGAGTTTTCCAAATTTGCTGGCATATTGAGTGAAGCACTTTCACAGCATCATCATCTAGGATTTGAAATAGCTCAATTGGAATTTCATTACCTCCACTAGCTTTGTTCGTAGTGATGCTTTCTAAGGCCCACTTGAATTCACTTTCCAATATGTCTGGTTCTAGATGAGTGATCACACCATCGTGATTATCTGGGTCATGAAGATCTTTTTTGTTCAGTTCTTCCGTGTATTCTTGCCATCTCTTCTTAATATCTTTTGCTTCTCTTAGGTCCATACCATTTCTGTCCTTTATCAAGCCCATCTTTGCATGAAATGTTCCCTTGGTATCTCTAATTTTCTTGAAGAGATCTCTAGTCTTTCCCATTCTGTCCTTTTCCTCCATTTCCTTGCATTGATGGCTGAGGAAGGCTTTCTTATCTCTCCTTGTTATTCTTTGGAACTCTGCATTCAGATGCTTATATCTTTCCTTTTCTCCTTTGCTTTTGCTTCTTTTCTTGTCACAGCTATTTGTAAGGCTTCCCCAGACAGCCATTTTGCTTTTTTGTATTTCTTTTCCATGGGGATGGCCTTGATCCCTGTCTCCTGTAGAATGTCACGAACCTGATTCCATAGTTCATCAGGCACTCTATCTATCAGATCTAGGCCCTTAAATCTATTTCTCACTTCCACTGTATAATCATAAGGGATTTGATTGAGGTCATACCTGAATGGTCTAGCGGTTTTCCCTGCTTTCTTCAATTTCAGTCTGAATTTGGTAATAAGGAGTTCATGATGTGAGCCACAGTCAGCTCCTGGTCTTGTTTTTATTGACTGTATAGAGCTTCTCCATCTTTTGCTGCAGAGAATATAATCAATCTGATTTCAGTGTTGACCATCTGGTGATGTCCATGTGTAGAGTCTTCTCCTGTGTTGTTGGAAGAGGGTGTTTGCTATGACCAGTACATTTTCTTGGCAAAACTCTACTAGTCTTTGCCCTGCTTCATTCTGAATCCCAAGGCCAAATTTTCCTGTTACTCCAGGTGTTTCTTGACTTCCTACTTTTGCATTCCAGTCCCCTATAATGAAAAGGACATCTTTTTTGGGTGTTAGTTCTAAAGGTCTTGTAGGTCTTCATAGAACCATTCAACTTCAGCTTCTTCAGCGTTACTGGTTGGGGCATAGACTTGGATTACTGTGATATTGAATGGTTTGCCTTGGAAATGAACAGAGATCATTCTGTCATTTTTGAGATTGCATCCAAGTACTGCATTTCGGACTCTTTTGTTGACCATGATGGCCACTCCATTTCTTCTGAGGGATTCCTGCCCACAGTAGTAGATATAATGGTCATCTGAGTTAAATTCACCCATTCCAGTCCATTTTAGTTCGCTGATTCCTAGAATGACTACGTTCACCCTTGCCATCTCCTGTTTGACCACTTCCAATTTGCCATGATTCATAGACCTGACATTCCAGGTTCCTATGCAATATTGCTCTTTATGGCATCGGATCTTGCTTCTATCACCAGTCTCATCCACAGCTGGGTATTGTTTTCGCTTTGGCTTCATCCCTTCATTCTTTCTGGAGTTATTTCTCCACTGACCTCCAGTAGCATATTGGGCACCTACTGACCCGGGGAGTACCTCTTTCAGTATCCTATCATTTTGCCTTTTCATGCTATTCATGGGGTTCTCAAGGCAAGAATACTGAAGTGGCTTGCCATCCCCTTCTCCAGTGGACCACATTTCAGACCTCTCCACCATGACCCGCCTGTCTTGGATGGCCCTGTGGTTATCGCTTAGTTTCATTGAGTTAGACAAGGCTGTGGTCCTAGTGTGATTAGATTGACTTCTTTTCTGTGAGTATGGTTCCAGTGTGTTTGCCCTTTCAATTAATTTGTCCATTTTTTAACTGAGTTTATTTTTCATTGTTGAAGCTCTATATAAATACTGGATTTATCATTCTTTGAATTTGTGACTTTTTAGATTATTTTCTTAATGGTGTATTTTAAAAGCAGAAATTATTAGTTTTGATAAGGTCAATTGACTATGTGTGTGTTCATATATGTGTGTCTATGTGTATTTTCTAAGAAATATTTTATCAAGTTATCAATATTTTATCTAATCCTCTTCATCAGTCATGAAGATGATTAGATTTCTTCTAGCCTGTGTTTTTCTGGTTTTCATGTTCCAGTCTATACCACTTCAAATCAATTTTCTTTTACTGGATTAAAGAAGTTAAGGTTATTTTTCTTTATTTTCTATTTTTTTTTAAACTTGAATATCCTGCCGTTTTAATATTTGTTAAACGTTAAACACACACACACATGAAGTCCTTCCTTTTCTCTTTAAATTGATTTAGTACTTTTCTGTAAAAAGTCAACTGTAATATATGTGTGGATTGAGACTTCCTATTCTGTTCCATTGATCCATGTGTTTATCCTTAGACCAATGTAATACTATTTGATATAATTTTACAGTATGTCTTGAAATCAGGAAGCAGAAAACATCCAGCTTTGTTTGTATTTTTAAATGGCAAAAAGATTCTTTTAGATTCTTTGTATTTATATATCAGTATTAGAATGAGCTTACAAATTTTCCTTTTAAAAGACTACTGGGATTTTAATTGTGATTGTATTGAATCTGTAGAATCAGCTTCAGTTCAGTTCAGTTCAGTCGCTCAGTCCTGTCCGACTCTTTNTCTATATATAAATATGAATAGGCATTGATTTTTTTCAATTCTTTTGTCTGTATGCATTTTAATTATCATTATCCTTTTAATGTGACAAATTATAATGATTGAATGTTTGAATTTTTTTTGAGGGGGAAGGGTTGTTACTTGTCAATGAGATTGTGCTCAATTGTGTATATTATAGAAGTATAAACCTCTGTATTTAGAACTTTCTGTAGGGTAAATTCAGATAGTCAAATGCTCAAAATAGAAAATAGTTAGCATTTTAATCACTATTGGTGTCCTTGTGCATTAAAAGGATACATTTTTAAAGTATGAGACTTTTCCCTAAGCTCTGAAGCAGAAATCTGAACATGATTTAGACATCACTTTATTTTCAAGGGGAAGACAGTGATCCTCAAAGTTTGGCCAGTGCTCTAATTACTACGTAGAAGCTTATGTTAGTGATGTTGTATGCCATCCAAAAGAAATTGTGACTGCATCAATTGTCCTTGAAAATTTACTTTTGACCATTTACTTTTGAGTCTTTTTCTGTTAATTGTATAATTGACCACACAACGAATATAGCACAAAAGAACTATAACACGTCATTACATTTTCAGTGTATTAGGGCTTCAGAGATATAATATCGGTCTCTGACTTCAACAAGCTTGCTTTTTTTGTGGAGTGGGTGTAGTTGCCCTACAACAGTGTGTTACTTTCTGCTGTACAGTGGAGTGAATGAGCCGCAGGTATCCATATACCCCCTCCCTCTGGGGCTCCCCTCCCACCCGTGCATATCGCTGATCTAGGTCTGCGCAGGGCACTGAGCTGACTTCCCTGTGCTCTACCGCGGGTCCCCCCAGCTGCCTATTTCACACATGGTAGTGCATATATGTCAACTTACTCTCCCGGTTCACGGCCCCGGCCCCCATGTCCATACGTCCATTCTCCATGTCTGCATCTCTATTCCTGCCCTGCAAATAGCTCATCCATATTTGTCTGTCATACAGAATGAAGTAAGTCAGAAAGAGAAAGACAGATATCATACATTAACACATATACACGGAATTAAGAAGCTTTTTTTTTCTTTTAGAGCCAAATGAAAAGCCTCTGTTAGCCGACCCTGTCCATCCAAGCCTAACGATGCTGCAAGGTGGTTTTTTTTAAATATAATTTTATTTATTTTAATTGGAGGTTAATTACTTTACAATACTGTATTGGTTTTGCCATACATCAACATGAATCCGCCACAGGTATACACGTGTTCTCCATCCTAAACCCCCGTCCCTCCTCCCTCCCTGTACCATCCCTCTGGGTCGTCCAGTGCACCGGCCCCAAGCATCCAGTATCATGCATCAAACCTGGACTGGCGACTCGTTTCATATATGATATTATTCATGTTTCAATGCCATTCTCCCAAATCATCCCACTCTCTCCCTCTCCCAGAGTCCAAAAGACTGTTCTATATACATCTGTGTCTCTTTTGCTGTCTTGCATACAGGGTTATCGTTACCATCTTTCTAAATTCCATATAAATGCGTTAGTATACTGTATTGGTGTTTTTCTTTCTGACTTACTTCACTCTGTATAATAGGCTCCAGGGTTTTATACTCCAATTACCTAGGAGAAAACTGGGACTTGGAAATGGTAGATAACTTAGCATACAGCAAACTGTATTGAGTGTAAGAACGAAATTCAGACTCAGTTCTGACTTTCAGACTTGGGTTCTTTCAATACATCTATGTCCCCAAGAGCTATGATATACAGTAAATCATTTTCACTGCTTTCCAGGCTTCTCCCATGCAGAAGACAAATTCCATGAGGATAGCTGCTTACCTCTGCACTCCTGACCTGCTGAGGCAGCCAGTGATGCCTCCTTTCCTTTGAGAATGGCCAAATTCATCAAATCATAGATCTTCAGGATTGGGAAGGTCCTTACACGTTATCTAATCAAGCCCCTTCCTGTGCAGTTTAAGGCACTCAAGCTTAGCGGAGGAGACTTCACAGTCAGACCTCTGTTGGCAGAACCGGAAACACTGAATATATTCTCTAGACTCCTGGGAACATGTCCTTTCCCTCAGTCCGTGCCGTTCTTCCTAGGATGTATGCTCGGTGCTCTTCCATGTCCTTGTTCTTTAAATAATACAGGCTTCAGTAGAGATGGCATCAGTCAATTAGATGACTACACTTTTCCCTATGAAAGAAATAATAGTATATCCTGATATAGAAGCATATCCTTCTGCCTTTTAGCCCTTGTTTATGTTAGTTAATGGTTCTCCATGATGATTTTGGTAAACAAGATCTGTCTGTTCTCTATAATTAGGCCAGTTTGCCCATTTACACTAGGTATGAGTTAGCCCCTACAGAGCTAAAGGGATGTAGGATCATGCTTCTAGCACAATCTAGATTGTTTCAATTTCATTTTTAGCACTGTTTCCCCTTAGCTGATTATAAGAACAGCCTGGGAATGTGTTCAATCTTGAGATAATTCAGAGGAATTTGTGTGTGTGTGTGTGTGTGTGTGTGTGTTTGTGTTATGGGATAGTTTTGCTTCTGAAAATTTTTACTGTGATTTTAAAAAAAGAACAACTATCTCTATTATTTCACTGGCTGTCAGTTTTACTAACATCCCAGTCACAATAAGGTAACTCCCAATAGGAACAGTCTTATCTCAGCTAATAGACAATGAAAAATCTCCCTGAAATGCAGAAGACCTGGGTTCAATCCCTGGGCTGGGAAGATCCCCTGGAGAAGGAAATGGCAACCCACTCCAGTCTTCTTGCCTGGAGAACTCCACGGACAGAGGAGCCTGGCAGGATATAATCCATGGAGTCTCAAAGAACTGAAATGACTGAGTAAGAATTTCTCTTTCAGTCATGATAGCAACTAAATGTATACTTCTGTATACATTCCCAAAAAATAAATCTATCCTTTCACTGATAAGTTGAAAAAACACAAAAACAAAATAGTTCTTCCTTCTAGGTAGACAAGCTCCAGGTCCAGTCATGTGGGAGCCAAGACTTGGTACCTGGGCCCAGGTTGGATTTAAGGCTCCCCGTCTTGCTTTGGTCAGGTGTCTCTTTGCAGCAACATACAGGAAGTAAGGTTTCCACCATGTGGACTAATTAGAGGTTGACTTGTTAATACCCAGGCATGTCCCTCAGTGATGTTTTTGACACAGAGGGATAACACATAGGAAATGGTAGGACAGAGAATAGGACAAGTGCATACAGCGAAGGTCTTTTGATAAAGGTTTTGCACAGTCTAGATCCTGCCTTGATCATCAGTCAGTAGGATGTTTATGATTTGAATATGTGTATGCATTTTCAGATTTATTGACACTGACTCTCTCTGATTTCACATTGAATACATCTAATATGTCATCATTTTATCACCTTTTATAAGATGATGCTTTCACTGTGACTCTTTTAGGAGAGTGCTAGGTACACAATGAGTCTGATCGTGAACAGACTTGTGATGATAGTCACACAGACTATGAATCACAGTACCCATTCCATTGTACTTTTCAGAATGTTTTCAAAGGCCTTTATACTTATTGACTAGCCAAGCGTCTCTAAATACTTCAGTAGGGGCAGAGAGTTTTATTAATCAATTTAATTTGGATGCTATCTGCTAGAAGTGCATAAGTAATTTAGCATACTTGATAAGTAATTTAGTACACTTGGTATAGCTTCTAAAATATTGTTCTATGTGAAGATTACATTATTCATTAAGATTCTTGGAGTTATGTTTCATATAAAAACAAACACAAAAAGAGGTGGAAGCTAACATTATACATTCTTCCAACCTCAGCAGAGTGACTGAAACCATGAAAATGCGGGAGACTAGTCTCTTTTATTGTTATGTAATGCAAAATATTTGCCTCTTTGGCATTCTGGATAGCATCACATGGGTAGATTTTTTTTTTTTTAATTGCCCTTCGGTGTGTGTGCAAGAATTAGGTATCCAATTCTTATAGATAAAGGTATCTACTACCTTTTCACTGTCAGTGCACTTTATGGCTTTATATCTTGACTCTGTATTCAATGGCTGTAGGACTTTTTCTGTATTTCCTAAGATGTTGGCAACCCACTCCAGTGTTCTTGCCTGGAGAATCCCAGGGACAGGGGAGCCTGGTGGGCTGCCGTTTATGGGGTCGCACAGAGTCGGACATGACTGAAGTGACTTAGCGGTAGCAATGTGCTCTGAAAATTGAACTAAGATTTTAAAAACCTGGGCCCTCATTTAAGATATGCCACTTACCAATAAAGGTCAATAAACCTTGAACATTTATAACTTTTATGATGCTCACAGTTGAGTCAGTTCAGTCGCTCAGTCGTGTCCGACTCTTTGCGACACCAGGGACTGCAGCTCGCCAGGCCTCCCTGTGCATTGCCACCTCCCGGAGTTTACCCAAACTCATGTCTGTTGAGTTGGTGGTGCCATCCAACGATTTCATCCTCTGTCATCCCCTTCTCCTCCTGCCCTCAATCTTTCCCAGCGTCAGGGTCTTTTCAAATGAACCAGATCTTTGCATCAGGTGGCCAAAGTATTGGAGTATTGGAGCTTCAGCATCAGTTCTTCCAATGAATACTCAGGACTGATCTCCTTTAGGATGGACTGGTTGGATCTCCTTGCAGTCCAAGGGACTCTCAAGTCTTCTCCAACACCACAGGTCAAAAGCATCAGTTCTTCAGTGCTCAGCTTTCTTTATGATCCAGCTCTCAAATCCACATGCTATGACCGGAAAAACCATAGCCTTGAGTAGATGGACCTTTGTCCGTAAAGTAATGTCTCTGCTTTTTAATATGCTGTCTAGGTTTGTCATAACTTTTCTTCCAAGGAGCAAGTGTCTGTTAATTTCATGGCTGCTGTCACCATCTGCAGTGATTTTGGAGCCCAAGAAAATAAAGTGGTGCTCACACTTCCATCTATAAATTCGGGCAAGAAATACTTGCCCCCACTTGTTTCCTAGGATTGAATTTTAGAAGCAAATGAAAGTAATATATGAAAGCGTTTAAAGTTGTAAAGGTCAATGCAGAAATAAAATGTAATTGTTTGAAATCTATTAAGTTGAACTTTGAAAAATGACTTGACTTCTGTTATTGACATCATATCATACATGGAATGTGGTCAGTCAGTCAAAATACACTTCTGAGTATCTTTTAGCTAATCCACTCTTATCATCATGAGTTTGCCTATAAATTATGCACCTACATTTTCCAGTGTGTAGATTCCAAGTGCATCATGACATCCTCCAAGGCTAGAATGTTGAGTCAGGCTTCTGGCCTCAATGAACAGTGATCACTTGTAGCATGTGATTGCAGCCCCCAGAAGGGGCAAGGATTTGGTCTGTTTTACTCACTGATGAATTTCAAGCACCTAAAACAGTAATCAGCTTTTCAGCAAGTACTTGCTGTATGAATGAAAGAATTTCTCCCCTAAAATACTGAAAAGATCTGAGTACAAGTGGAAAAATGTGGTCAACTGTCCATGGCTTTTTTCAGAACAGTGGTTCAAATGCTTGTAGACTTAGCTGTTTCATGAAGTTCATTTATATACAGATCACATTCATGCCTCAAGGATTAAAAAACAATCAGTGAAATTCAAGAGAATAAACATCACATTTCCTTACAATCCCTTTTCCCATCACTGAGCCCCTACATTTGCTTATATTATTTTTATTAGTAAGCATTTTGTGCATATACATATATATATGCATGCCATGCATGCTAAGTC
>SJYQ01003347.1:782116-840311 GCA_006410935.1 Redunca redunca | reverse complement strand
GGCAGCCATAAAATTCTGTACTGGATGGTGAATGAAAATAAGAAAAATAATGAAGAATAGGGTGTATGTACTTAAGAGTGGTTGAAAATGGACAGTGATGGGAAGAATAAAACCTTAGGAAAGATTCTCAGAGATTGAAAGACTGTCAGTGAGGCACATTAACTTTCCTCAGAAAGTCTAGATTACTATCACACACCATTCCCATGGGTAGAGACAATTTCATTAAGAATTTGATGATGTTACAGTTGGATAATGCCATCTCTATAGAGAATACCCGGTAACTATATATTACTGGTGAGTTTATGAATATGTCACTAATTTGAATATACTTTCTTTTCCCATAATACTCTCCATAGGCTCTATAATTAAGCATTAATCATTTAAGTTGCTCTTTGAGTTCTTTGAGGCTTTGCAATTACAGTATAAGGATTATAGAACTTTATCATTGAATTTTTCTTTTTTACCAAAAGTTGTTAATCGAGTAACAAAGTACAAATGATTCTTTTTTAAGTACCAAATACATTTTAAATAAATGCACATACAAAGTATATACTCTTATATTGCTTGGGCTATTCAGGCAAGATATTTCTAAAAGACCTTACCACTTTATGTTTTTGCCTACATACATATTTTCCAAATTAGCCACCTTCAGCCTGGCGCTTTCCCTCACATTCACATAAAACTGAACTGTTCAACTCACTCTATCTCCTTCTTCAAAGGAGTTTTCCTTGGCCTTTCTAGGGAGGGATAGAAGGTACAAGCCATATCTGCCTGTTTAGCACCATCCTGGTATATGTCACATTGATTTCTAATCACTTATGTTTGTCTCTCCATTAGATTATGAGCCCCCAGACACAGGCATTCTTTCTGGTCTTGGTAGTCACTGCTTCTCCTGGTATATAGTAGGTACTTGTCACATATTTGGAGTGACAAATGAATGATAATTTCCCACTGTGTTGTGAAAGTATTATTATGAGTATATCCGAGAAGTACAAGAAAGCTTTTTTTTTTTTTCTCTTTAGCATGATAGCTAATATCCTATGCATCTCATCTTTGACTCATTCATGTTACAAACAACATCATCTCTAGTGGTAGTGTTTCTGATCTTAGACAAAGACAACTTAAATTCATTACTGTCATCATCAACTATGGTACCTTAGGTAAGTCACAGAGTCTCTGAACTTTAGTTTCCACCTCTATTAACAGAATAAAAATAGTATTCTCCACAGTTGCACCAGACATGAAAAAGGTAATTTCAAAAATGATTTCTAAATCACATGATGAAATATAAACCATCATGGTTATTTCATTTCTGTTCATATTCTGCCTTATGTATCACCCAGTAAAACATGGTTAAGTCTTAATGAGCAGGACCTGCCTTGGAATATATGGAATATTATTTTCAATCATTACATATTTGCCCCTACTGTCACCTTTACTATTTCTACCAGGTATTAAAAATGCTGTAGCAGATATACATTTCCATATTATTATTTATTTTCTACTTCCGATTTGAACCTCTAATGTCAAATAAAGAATTAAGGTAGAAAGCAATATAATTTTCTAACTAAATTAGAGTAGGGAAAGAATCATGGTTCTTTAGTTTTTAACGAGAACGATCACTCTTTAGGTAGAAATGTGTTAAGTGATCAGTTTATGAAGAACAGTTACCGGAAATTGGGTATGTGGCCGAGGGCTCCTTTCCCAGGTATTCACTTGGCCAGCACAAAAATGGTTCTCTCTTGTTTGAGATGAATATGGCTGTGCCTCTGGCAGATTCATGCTGTTTAACTCCGCTTATCCACTATCTGTGAAAGACAGTTTAGTCTCCAGAATGTTAACTCACATTTAGAGTGTTGGCAGGGGCTTGCAGTGCGGGAGTGAATCTTTAAAGAGACTTACTGCCACATTCACCACCCATCCTATTTAATAAAACAGAGCAATGAAGGTGCTTTAAAAGTCACATACGGTTTTCAGATTAGAAGAAAAACAGCACATTTCTGAAAGCAGAGGGCTTGGGTGGTAGAAGTAATTGCCTAGGTCATTCACACATATCTAATGGAAAGAAAGACTCTTTTATGCCATAGTTAGTTTGTGCAAAATATTTTTCAATTACCTTTCCTAATTTTGACTGGGAACAATTGGAAAGGAGGTAACAAAGTAGGTATTTTCAAAAGGTGAGACCAAATTTCACAGGAAGACACAATTTTTCGTAACTGAATAGATCAGACATAATCACAATTCAATCCTTTTTAAAGCTAAAAAAATTTGTAACTCCTTTGTCTGGAAGTGAGTCTTCTATCTACTCCTGTCTCATAAATTGCAGAGGAGTGGAGTGGAAACTGGGAGGGGGTAGAAAAGTGGGGAAGATATTACATGGCTCTTAGGCACAGGGATGCTTACCTTAATTCTGAGAAGCAAGGAGTTAGTCCCCCTTGAAAGAATATTGACAGTGAGACCATCCCTTCAATAATGTAATCTCCATGTAGGAGACTTTCTAAAAATAGGTTGCCAATTCCAGCTTTGTCTTTCTAACTTTCTAGACCAATCTTCCCAACTAAAGTCAATATGGATGCCTAGATGGAGCTGCTAACAAACAAGCATTTTGTCTTCCATTCTGAACGTTCTGTAGCTGGAAGTGCAAGGAATAAAATAAAACAAGGCAGGATAACATAAGAGGCATGGTTATGGAATCAAGGGAGGAGCAACTTAAGAGAAAGTGCTCTGGAAAAACAGATTTGAAATTGTAACAGGTGAATCATAAAAAATGAGTAGGGATGAGCCCTGTAGATGGCCTGTGTAAAGGCCCTGAGGCTGCACACAATTGGCTTTAAGTTTGGAGTATAGTAAGGAAAACACGGGAATGAAGAGCCCTCTCTTGGGTCTTTGAGACCTTGAGGCTATTATAACTGGTTAAATAAAAACCCTCAAAAGATAGTGAATAAACATAAACACTTTTATTGAAATCCATCACTGTATAGAATCACGTTCTAAAAAATTCATTCCCTTTTGCACTTGAGAAGCATCTGTCTGGTTAGAGTTTATACAAATCTGTCCAGTCCTCATTCAAACAGTTTCATATCTGAATCCTCCATTTCAAAGTTCTACCTGTCTTCTCCTTCTGAAGCTGGATATAGTCCCCCAGAGTTCAGAGTAGGGGAGGTGGGGCATAGAAGAGGAAAAATGGCTCGTTGGGGTCGCATTTGGGTTTTGGCCCATCTGTACCATTTTTCAGTGTGTTTCCAGCTACCACTGCTGGCTCTCAGCCTCCGGGTGGCTGGCACTGACCCACTGGATACTACAAAGTGTGGGAGAGAGACCTGGGGATTTTGAGATCCCACCGATCAGATCTCTGATCTGAGAGTTCTGCTTTACATTCAGTCCCTTTCCATCCACACTGGGAGCCCAGTTGCCTCGAGATGGGAGTGCAGATTCCTAGACCACCAGCCTGCCCTGCTCTGACTACTCATTTTCCCTGCTGAGAGAGGCAGAGAGGCAGGTCACCAAACTGACTGCCTAAGCAGATACCCAGCGGAGAGACAGAATGCCAACCTCCCTTTACAGCGACAGCATCAGAGGGCATTTCGCAGGCTTTCTGTCATCTCTTTGAGGAGATGGATGCCTCTCGCAGCCAGGAGCGCTCTGTCTTTAAGTCGCACAATACTGACCATCTTGTCCTCCTTAGCCTTCTAAGTACATCCATTGGGGAGGGTTGAGGAAACGGGAACAGCTTCTGCCATTTGATGGCTGGCAAAACTGAGAATCAACAGACAGAGACGATTTTAACTTTCAACAACACTTGGGAAATGATGGAGTGAGTCTTCAGCAGAGTGGTAGGAGTATTAAAGGCTTGGTCATAACTGACACATATTCTAATCCTGGTTGCTGTATTTACTAGATATTCACTCTTGTGCAAGCTAAATTCATCAGGGCTTTAGTTTCTAATTTGTGGATATGGGGGAAATAATAATACCTATCTTCATAAGAGTTATTGTGTAAAGTAAATGGGTTAATCCCTTTAAATTATGTGCATAAGTACTGGCAAATAATAAGGGCTCAGTAAGTTTAGCTATTATTAAGGACTCTGGTTAATAATGAGCTCATGCAATCTGACTACTAAATGAAGATTAGTCTGGGTGAGGGGAAAAAAGGGCAGGATGGAAGCAGAGAGATCGTTAAGGCAGATGGCAGAGCAGGCCAAGGAAAATCTCATAGGGATTTGAAATAGAGTGGTACAGGTAGAGATAGGGAAGCAGTCATTTTCATTATTTGGTTCTGGGTATTATTGTCAGGACTTGTTGAGAATTTTTTCACTGGACTTGAGATGAAAAAAAATGTGGAATCATGCACAGCTTTGACATTTTCAGTCTGAGAATCTAGGAAAGCTGTTAGGTGTCTAAGGCCATGGTGCTACATGACATCAGAAAATAAAAAAGAAACAAAAATATAAGAATCTAAAGGAAAAACAACAACAACAACAACAACTAAATTCTCAATATACATAGATGATATAATTTTCTATTTAGAGAGTTTCCATATAATAGCATATGGTGAGTTGTAATAGCAAAAATTTATCACATAATATAGATTTTTTTAAAAAATTTAAAAACCTCCATATAAAAGGAGGCCTTTTTTTTTGTAGGTAAATAAGGAATCCCTTATTAAGATGTCTTAATACCTTGAACTGTGACTATATGGTTTTACATGGCAAAAAGACTTTGAAGATGTGGTTAAAGTCAAGGACATTGGGACAGTAAGATTGTTAATGGGCTAAATCTAATCACATGGGTCTTTAAAATCTGAAAGTCTTCTGGATCAGGAGATATTGCCTTGATGAGGGAAGAGTATGAGACTTGGAAGGATGAGAAGGATTCCATGCCTAGTTGGTTCGGAGACACAGGGGGCTGTGTGCAAGTGCTGGAGAAGGCCTCTCAGAGCTAAAGGTAGCCCTAACCACAGCCAGCAAGGACACAGAGACCTCGGTCTCACGGCAGAACTCAACTCAGTCAGTACTGGATGAGCACGACAGGAAGTTTCAGATTTCAGATTGGCAAAACTGTAAAATAAGGAATTTGCATTATTTTAAGTCAAAGGGGCTTTTGGCCATTTGTTGCAGCAGCAAGAGAAATTATTCTGCATATTATAAAATTCATCCACTTTTTTTTTTTTTTTACAGTTAGTACATTTATAGAGTTACGTAGCTACAGTCCAGTCTTATAATATTCTCCTCACCCTGAAAAGATGCCATGTGGTTATTTACCATCAACTCCAGCTCTGCATCCCAGCTCCAGATAGCCAGTTTTCTATCTGGATATGCTTTTTTTTTCTGGATACTGCATATAAATTAAATCGTGTAATATGTAGTCAGAATTTTTATGACTATGAATAAAGTTGCTATGATCACAGGTCATAGGGTGGACCAATGTTTTATTTCAGGTGGATATGTAAGAGTGAAATTGAGATAGTTCTGGGACTTGGGACTCTGTGTGGCAGCGCTAAAATGCTTGCACCTGGACACTCCCCTCTTCTAGCAATAAAATACAAAGAAACTACATGGGACTGAAAATAACTGCATGCTTGTACAGTTGGGGCAAATTCTGGACAAAAGATACACAAAGACCAAAACCCACTACTGCCACTTCTGAGGAGCCAGGAGCAGAATCAGGGTTTTGGGAGCTAAAGCAGGTTATTGCACATGCCACCTGCACTCAACACCAACAAAGGAGTAGGCAAAACACCGAAACCACCCCTCCAGCCAGAGCCCTGGACACACTCCTACCGTCCCCCCATGTAAGGAACATGTTTCCCCTCCCTCACCTCGGGGATCTCGTGAGCAAAGGAATCTGCTGTTTGTTCACTCCTCCCTGCTGCAGCAGGGGCCCCAGTAAATTTTGTCCAAATTTCTTGTCTGGCCTCTGATCAATTTCTATTGATTAAGGAGGTCAAGAACCCTGGTTGGTAACAAAATTGCCAGGTCATATGTAAGTTTATATTCAGCTTTTAAAGAAACAGCTCAAAGTGATTGTCATTTATACCCTCATAAGCAATATAAGGGATCCAACCAGTCCATTCTAAAGAGATCGGTCCTAGGTGTTCTTTGGAAGGAATGATGCTAAAGCTGAAACTTCAGTAATTTGGTCACCTTGTGCAAAGAGTTGACTCATTGGAAAAGACTTTGATGCTGGGAGGGATTAGGGGCAGGAGGAGAAGGGCACGACAGAGGATGAGGTGGCTGAATGGCATCTCATCATTCAGGCATGACTCAATGGACATGAGTTTGAGTGAACTCTGGGAGTTGGTGATGGACAGGGAAGCCTGGTGTGCTGCAATTCATGGAGTCACAAAGGTTCGGACACGACTGAGCGACTGAACTGAACTGAAACAATATAGGGAGGTTCTGGTTTCTCTGTTGTCTTTGCCTGCACTGATTGTCTGCCTTTTTAATTATAACTGTTCTAGAGAGTGTGATTCATGGGGTCGCAAAGAGTCAGACACGACTGAGCGACTGAACTGAACTGAACTGAGAGGGTGTGAAGTGATGTTTCATGTGTTTTTTTAATTTGTATTCCCCTAATGACTATTAATTGGTCTTCCCTTGTGGCTCAGCAGATAAAGAATCTGCCTGCAATGTGGGAGACCTGGGTTTGATCCCTGGGTTTGGANCGCCCGTCAGCATGTCTTGCGGGCTGGCTGTATACTGGTCCAGGGAGCTGCCCTCTGGGACCTGCGTCCCCTTCCACCGCTGCCCCCAGCCCTCGGAGGGGCACACGACACTCAGCTCAGGTCGAGATAATGGGGCCCTGAGGCTTCCCTGGTTCATGTCACACGGCCCCCAGGGCGGGTGGCTGCTGCGGGCCTGTGACCCCGCCTGGACCCTCTGTCTTCCCCGGGCTGCCTGGGTGCCTCGAGCAACAGGACATGGGGGCAAAGCTTCTCTGAGATGAGGGCATCAACCCCCAGCTGGCCCGCGGAGCACCTGGGGTCGGTGAGGGAGGCTCTACTGGGCAGAGGCAGGGCCCAGCTCCCAGTGGAGGAAGAGATCCTGGAGGGCTGTTGGTCCCGACTTCTCAGGGCGGACGGGAGGTGGGGCACAGCCGCTCTCCACCCTGCTCTGTACTACCGTGCCGTGGCCCTGTGGTCCCCGCTTCCGGAAAGCAGCTGCTCCTGAGCGTGGGGCTGATAGTTCCCGGGCACGTGGTGGTGTGTTAGTAAACTGAACCCTGTGTGTGTGTGTGAGCCATGTCATCGCGTCCCACGCTTTGTGACACACACACACCTGCCCTGCCCCGGGTCTCTCCATGGAATTCTCCAGGCAAGAACACTGGAGTGGGTTGCCACGACCCAGGGATCAAACCCAGGTCTCCTGTATCGCAGGCAGATTCTTTACATTCTGAGCCACCAGGGAAGCCCTGAGCTGCGCTGAACACTCGCTGTTCCGTGTGTGAGGTATCCTCTGGGGGCCCTGTGCTGTCAGAGGGGCCAGGCCACGTGCCCACCCAGCAGGGCTGCTGCTGCATGTCCCTCTTCTTGTCCAGGGCTGTGTTGGCAGCTGGTCCCTAGGACCCTGAGCCCCTGCTGGAGCCCTGGGGTATAGCTGAGGTCGTTTCTGAGGCCTGAGCGCCTTCCCTCTGTGGAGCAGGCATCATCCTGAGGGTCACGTCTCCTCTGATGCCCCCGTGTGGGGGATGCGTGTCCAGCAGAGTGTGGACGCTGGGCTTCCTTAGGGAGCCTGTCCTGGTCCCCTCTGGGAGGAACCTGAGTTGATGACCGGCGTGTTCAGGTGTGTGCTGGGTGCAGTCTTGGCCTGAGAAGCCCTTGCCATCTGCAGGCACTTTGAGCCATTGCTGAGCTCAGACATGAGCCCTGCAGGGTCAGTTCGGAGTTCTGCTTCCGGTGACCGTTCTGAGAGAAACATGGTGACCGTTGGCTGGCCCTCTCAGCATTCACTGCCTCACTGGAACCTCACAGCCACCTGCAAAGCAGGTTTACTTGGCGAGGAGCAGTGTCCCATTTTACAGATGGAAACACTGAGACCCTGGGAAGTAAATGTGTCCAGAGCTCAGACCCCATCTCCTGCCCCCAATTGCACCGTCAGGGGTGGAGCTGGAGAGGCTGTGGGCACCTTCCTGGGGCCCCAGAGAGTGTCATCTCTGTGTG
Source organism: Redunca redunca (assembly GCA_006410935.1). NCBI lineage: Eukaryota > Metazoa > Chordata > Mammalia > Artiodactyla > Bovidae > Redunca > Redunca redunca. The sequence goes on along the minus strand of SJYQ01003347.1, from coordinate 832,154 downwards.
AAGGCAGGGCAGGCCAGGCCTCCCTCGTCCCTGCCCAGAGGAGGCCCCAGGCGGAGTGCGACAGGCCCTGTGTCTGTTGCAGGTACACTACAACGAGTTCATCCCGGAGTTTGAGAAGCAGTACCCAGAATTCCCCTGGAAGAGCGTCCAGGTGAGTGCTGGCCAAGCTCGAGGGGCCAGGGCTTGCCTCGTGAGCAGCGTCGGGTACGTGGGGGGGCCTTCGCCGCCTCTTGGTGGTCCTGCTCCTCCACCAGAGGGGGAGGGTATGGGCGAGAACCCCTCCTCTCCCCTGGCCCTAGTCGGGTGTCACAAGGGCTCCTTGAGGGGAGGAGCCTGGCAGGGCCTTCAGGACCATGCTTGGGATAGACGTAGGCTCTGGGCATCCCAGGAATCGCACATTTGGGGGGACACAGGCTGGTCCCCACACTCTGGAGTCAGCATCTCAGATGCTGTGCTCCCGGGCTTGGCGCAGAAGTTGCTGTGGAAGCTCTGAGGCGGGGGGACACAGGTCTGCAGGGAGTGGGTGCCGGGTGAGAGGGCAGGGAGAGTCAGGCAGAGGTGGCTGCAGCCGCGTCATGGAGGATGTCGGAGGAGATGACGTGGCCACTTGGAGACCAGGGCTCAGGAAGGGCTGCTCTGGGGGCCTGGTCCCAGCGTCAGCCTGCAGGCCCCCTGACCCTGTCTCCCCTTCCCCCGGCTCCCAGGCTGAAATCTTTCAGGCCTTCAAGGAGCTGTTCCAGGTGGCGTGTGCCAGGCCGCCCCCGCTGGGCCTCTGTGACTACCCCTCATCCCGGGCCGTGTACGCAGTCGACCTCATGCTGAAGTGGGACAGCCGTCCCGATGGTGAGGGGGCTCCCCAACCCCGCCCCCGTTTACCCAGAGCTGATCCTCCAGCCACCCCGCCCCCGCTGCCACGCCAGCCCCCCAGGGACAAAGAGAGGGCGCTGTTGCCTCAGCCTGGTCCCCGCTGCCCCGTGCCCCTTTTCTCTGATTAGTCCAGAGATCTGAATCAGAGGAGGCCCACCCTGAGGGTCCAGAGCTTGCAGGGCGGAGCACAGGGAGGAAGGGGAAGTGGGTGGCCATAGAGTCAGGAGAGGGCTCGCGAGGAAAGGCGCCCTGCACGCGAGGAGAGGGGCCCAGCGTCCCACTGAACCAGACATCTGAGCAGGGGGTGGTAGCTCGTGGCACTCCCGGGGTTAGAGGCAGCCCTGGTCTTCCCCCTGCCAGAGCAGGCTTCAAGCCAGGCCCCTCCGGAGAAGCCTCGTGGCCCCCAGCACCCCTGTCCCAGGCCCCCCTCCTCAGAGTAAGACAGGCCGTGCTTCTGTGCCATCAGGGAAGCGAGTGATGCAGCCGCAAATCCTGGAGGTGAACTTCAACCCGGACTGTGAGCGAGCCTGCAGGTACCACCCAAGCTTCTTCAACGACATCTTCAGCACCTTGTTCCTGGACGAGCCCGACGGCTGCCCGGTCACCCGCCTCCTCTAAGCGCCCGCTGGCCCTCCTGCGAGGGCCTGTGGGCAGATTCCAGCCTCAGTTCTCAGAGCTGCTTCTGCAAAGTGCCCCCTCCACCCCCCCGCAAGCCATCGTCCCAGACTCCCACCCTGGGGCTCGGGGACTCCCCTCCGCTCGATTGGTCCCCAGGGTGGAGTGCCAGGCCTCAGCCCACACACCCCTCGCCAGCATCTGTGCAGGGGTTGGTGTCAGCTCAGCCAAGGGCTTTATCCCAGAGAGCTTGGTCACTGGGGTGCTGCGCTTCCAGAGGTGTTTGTGAAGGGTTCTGGGGAGCACTACAAGGTGTCCTCAGGAAGGAGGTTCCCCAGGAGCACTCGTGGGAACCCAGACACTAACAGGCCAGGCTGGCTGTTAACCATGCTCCACCCCAGACCCTGGGACAGGTGTCTGCAGGTCACCCCGGGGAGCTGGCTTCTCAGAGCCAAACTTCTCGCCCCCAGAGTTGAACCTTCACCAGCAAAACCTCCCTTGAGGCTCCAGGGCGGGAAGCCACCGCCCTTGGCTGCTGTTGCCCTTCCATCCGGGCCCATGGACAGGCTGCAGTGTGGTGCCAGGCCCTCCCAGTCCACTGGGCCCCGCAGGGGTCCTCATCTCATCTGAGGTTGTCTGGGACACTGGGGAAGGGGCTCAGGGACAGGCGGACAGCAGACACCAGGCGGTGGATGGCTGAGAAGGACAATTCCAGGGAGAACTTTTATAGTCAGAGGCCGCCTGCCACCAGCGAGTCAAAAAGCGGGATTTTTCTTACTTTTTCATTTATGGGAAGAAAACGCAGAATTCTCGTTCTTCATTATGTTTCTGGAATTTTGAGTCCGTTTGCAGCATAGTTTGTATAGCCACAGTGTACCCAGGCCNTGGTGATGGACAAGGAGGCCTGGTGTGCTGCGATTCATGGGGTCGCAAAGAGTCAGACACGACTGAGCGACTGAACTGAACTGAGCTGAACAGTAGGATTACTAGTCATAGCCATGGTATTTTCATACTTGTCTTGAATGATCAAAAATATTTTGTAACTTTACTCTTGTTCTTGAAACTCAGGCTGAGCCAACTTATGCATGAGAATCTTTGCATGTGAGGTGAGGAAGGAGAGCAAATCATAATAAAAATGGCCTCAACTTACATTGCCTTTAGTCCATTACTGATATTTCACATGGACTCTCTTAACTCCAAAACAAACCCCAAGAAAGGAATATTAGCTGAACATGAGTTATAAATGGCTAAGGCATCTGTAACTGGATTCATCTTAAAAGGGAGGTTGTTTATCTTATGCTTGAAGCCATGGGATGGAAGTGACCTCTGAATGTCTCTGGATTCCATTTCCAGCTTCTATGCTATTGTAGCTAGTTCCGTCCTCAGAGGAGTGTCTGTAGTCACTTCAGATCCAGTGCCTTGCAGAAAGCTGACCACAGGGAAAAGGGCCCTGGTCTCCTTCACGTCTAGTATGAATGCAGGAGCAGAGGACATCTGCTTGGCTCAGCTTGGGTACACTCCCATCCTTTGGCAGTAATTGCTCTTGGAGATTGGAAGCAGGGTTGGGAGTTGATTCTGGACGGAGGATTGAGACTTGATTAGCCTAGTTTATGGTCATGACCATCCTGTGTCAGGATGGGCTCTGTGGCATCAAGATTGTAAGACACCCAGGAAGACAGCAACTGTAGCAGGTAATCAGAGCTCTCCATTTATAGATGGGAAATTAAGGTTCTGAGAGAGAGTATAATAACCTTGAGTGTGATAGTGGGAATTCAAAGTTGTGTTTCTTTCCCTGCAAAGCATATAGTCTGCCCACTGTCTCATGCTGCTCTCATATTTCCACAGGTAATATTTATATAATGAATTCAAGAAATAGACATTGAATATCAGGTCAGGGAATCCATACTGGGTTAAGCAATGTAAGCACTAGGTATTCCCAATTCTCTCGATAACTGAAAACCTTCATTTAATGCTACAAAAAGTTTTACTAAGCTTCATTAAATCTACACAAAACTGACATGTTTTCCTAAATGTCCCAGATGATATTCACTAAGCATGCAGCCTACCTGCTACTCGTCTTTCAGTTGGTCAGTTTTCAACAGCATGCTTAGTGGACTTCGATATTAGTAATGCCTCCCCCAAACCTAGAGAATGTTTGCATCTTCATTCCATTTTCCAGATGATCTCATGGAGCCCCTGAGCAGGGGGTATTGTTGTTGTTCAGTTGCTAAGTTGTGTCTGACTCTTTGTGCCCCCATGGACTGCAGCACACCAGGCTTCCTTGTCCTTTACCATCTCCCGGAGTTTGCTCAAGCTCATGTCCATTGAGTCAGTGATGCCATCCAACCATCTTGTCCACTGTTGTCCCCTTCCACTCCTACCTTTGATCTTTCCCAGAATCAAGGACTTTTCCAATGGGTCAGCTCTTTGCATCAGGTGGCCAAAGTTTTGGAAGCTCAGTCTCAACATCTAAGCAAAGTATTGGAAGGACTCAGTCTCAGTCCTTCCAATGAATATTCAGGATTAATTTCCTCTAAGACTGACTGGTTTGATATCCTTGCTGCCCCAGGGACTCTCAAGAGTCTTCTTCAGCAACATAGTTTGAAGGCATCAGTTCTTTGGTGCTTAGCCTTCTTTATTGTCCAGCTCTCACATCAGAACATGACTACTGGAAAAACCATAGCTTCGACTATACAGACCTTTGTCAGCAATGTAATGACTCTGCTTTTTAATACACTGTTTGGTTTGTCATGGCTTTTACTATACAGAGCTGCTGCTGCTGCTGCTGCTAAATCATTTCAGTCGTGTCTGACTCTGTGCGACCCCATAGATGGCAGCCCACCAGGCTCCCCTGTCCCTTGGATTCTCCTAGTGTCTTTTAATTTCACGGCTGCAAAAACCATCCACAGTGATTTTGGAGCCTAAGAAAATAAACTTTGTCACTGTTTCCCCATCTATTTGCCATGAAGTGATGGGACCAGATATCACGATCTTCGTTTCCTGAATGTTGAGGTTTAAGCCAGCTTTTTCACTTTCCTCTTTCTTCCTCATCAAGAAGCTATTTATAGTTCCTCTTCATTTTCTACCATAAGGGTGGTGTCATCGGCACATCTGAGGTTATTGATATTTCTCCTGGCAATCTTGATTCCAGCTTGTGCTTCATCCAGTCCAGCATTTCTCATGATGTACTCTGCATATAAGTTAAATAAGCAGGGTGATAATATACAGCCTAGATGTACTCCTTTCCCAATTTGGAACAAGTCTGTTGTTCCATGTCCAGTTCTAACTGTTGCTTCCTGACCCGCATACAGATTTCCCAGGAGGGAGGTAAGGTGGTCTGGTATTCCCACCTCTTTCAGAATTTTCCACAGTTTATTGTGATCCACACAAAGGTTTTAGTGTAATCAATAAACAGGGGTATATATACATATTAACACATAGATGAACCATTATTATCTGCTACTTCAGCATTTTTGAACATGATTAAATAACAAGTACAAATTATCTTTTGAACTGTTTTAGAGATCCTTAAAATATCCAAATGCACACAAAAGAAAACTGTTTAATGCATTGGATTATAAGACCCAAGGTCCATAATACTGAAGAGTCTGAGAGTATCAATTCATTCCTTCTTTGCTGTTTTTTTTTTTTTGACTCTTAAAGTCATTGATCTAATCAGTTTTCTCTCCCCTACACTTGACCTTGTTATTTGGTTTTGGTATGAACTCTAAAACCATGTTATTTTCCCAAGTGCCTCTTGACATATTACAACAAAGTAACACAGTAATAACTAGTCTATTATGCTTTGTGGCATAATCAATAACTTAAATAAAGTGTGCCTTGATGTAATTTGCTCTTTGAAATGTTAGTGGTTACACGTTATTAAGCTGTTTATAAGATAAAATTAAGTTTTGCTAAAATTACCTGCCTTTTCCTCCTGTGTCTAACATAATATTCTTTACTGTTTCTACTGCATCATTTGTGAGTGTTTCCTTTTGTTTTATAAACTTGTATTTTATTGTACAGACTGGTATGATCATCATCCTTTGACATAATTGCAAGCCTGTCTTAAAATGTATTTACTTTGTTTCCCAAGCAGTTAAGAAGTTCAAATTTTGCATAATCAAAAAAGTTCTTTCTTTAAAGGAACTCAAAGTTAATGTTATCACAGTCCTAAATAGATGAAGCAATGGTGAAGAAAACTACAGAGCAAATATGAAATTTAATAATGGCCTTCCAACAGCTTCCCTTTCAAATTGTTAGAAATTCATTAAACAATGGTTGAGCAGCACTGACAATTAAATTACTCTCATATGAGGTATCCAGCCATAATATGAATATTGCATACTACATAGCTCACATTTCTAAAGGGATGTAGACAACAATTGGATTTCTGATAATTAACATGAGGCTTGAGTTTAGTCTCCAGATGCCTCCCACTCTGTTTCCAAGCAAAAATAATTGGGATGTAACTGTATAAAGAAGGTTAGCATTAAAAATGTTAAGGATGAAAAATATAGAGCTTGTGGCTGCATTAGAAGGAGCTTCCCACACTGTAGAAGTGGTAATAGCAGCTAACCTGATAGAACTGCAAATATTCTGCGTGCATTCAGCCTTTTAAAGCTCGTGTTCTATGAGGAACTCTTTTACCCACAGACAGCCAAGCCATTGGTAAAAGTCATGTCAGATTGAAATCTATAGAGTTTGAATTTAATATCCCTGTGACATAGATCTTGTAATGCACATAGCTAAGCATCACCCACATTCTAACAACTGGATCATTTTTTAATATTCATGATTGGTGTCTGCATATCTCCTCTAAAACAATGAAAAGATACTAGTAAGGATATTGTAAAAAATAAGAACAAAAAATACTCAGAATAAGCACTTCCTGTGACGCTGCCCTATTCATTCTTTGGGTAGAGCCCATAGGAAATGGGAAAATGAGAGGAAATCCAGATGTTAGGGCTGACTGTGGACCAGAAGTTATAGAGAACAGAGTTGGAGGCTGTCTTTCCTGTGGTGTGCTTCCATTAATTGCTTTTTAAATTACAATTTGAACTTTAGAATAGCTTTAGAGGGACTTCCCTGGCCATCCAGTGATTAAAACTGTGCTTCCCACATAGGGGGCATGGGTTTGATACTCGGTCAGGGAACTAAAATCCTGCATGCCATGAGGCATGGCCCCAATTATTAAAAAAAAGAAAAATAAAGGCAATGTCAATGAAATGAAACTGCACTGAAACCATTAAGAAAAAGAATAGCTTTAGATTTACATAAAAGTTGTGAAGGGGGTACATCCCTCACATTCAATGTTCCCTATGCTGAAGAAGACGCTTGAGAGCCCCTTAAACTGCAAGGAGATCAAACCAGTCAATCCTAAGAAAAAGCAACCTTCAGTATTCATTGGAAGGACTGATGCTGAAGTTCCAGTACTTGGGCCACCTGATGCAAAGAGCTGATTCATTGAAAAAGACCCTGATGTTGGGAAAGATTAAAAGCAGGAAGAGAACGGAGCAAGAGAGAATGAGTTGGTTGGATGGCACCACCAACTCAGTGGACATGAATTTCAGCACATTCCAGGAGATTGTGGAGGACAGAGGAGTTTGGCAAGCTGCAGTGCATGGGATCACAAACAGTCGTGCATGACTTTAGTAACTGAATGACAACATGATTAATACGTTAATATTATTAATAATAAAACGATTACATTTATCCCAATTAACCAATTAATGAACTACTATTAATGCTCTACAATTAATTAAAGGTCATTCCTTATTCAGATTTCCTTACCTAATATCCTTTCTCAGTACCAGGACCCCATCTAGGACACCACGTGGCACTTAGTTTTCATGTGATTTAGGCTCCTCTTGGCTGTGAAAATTTCTAAGACTTTCCTTGTTTTGATGACGCTGACAGTTCTGAGAGGACTGGTCAGGTACTTTGTAAAAAGCCCCCTATTGCGGTGTGTCTTATGTTTTACTTATGATTAGACTAGGGTTATGGGCTTGGGGGAGAAAGATCACAGAATTAATATGGCCATTTCCATTACATATCAGGAGTGCATATAATCAGGATGATCTGTTACCTGAGGTCATTCTTGCTCACCTGGCTGAGGTAGCGTTCCTCAGGTCTCTCCACTGCGGTTGCTTCTCCTCACCCCCCACCTCCACACTTGACTCTCTGGGAGGAGGTCACTATGGTCCTTCGTTTGGCTCCTGTGTCCCTTTGGCAGCCTGTCATCACAGCGGGATTTTTTGAGTACTTCAAGCTGCTTCAGGCACATTTTGTATAGTTGACGCCCCATCAATTAACATTTGATGTCCCCACATGTTATATACTGTGGACATTTAAAGCACAGAGATATTGCATATAATTGATATAAAGTGACCATAATTAAAATTTATAATTTGCTTAGCTGTGAAATATGCGTACAGCTGGGAAAACATCTCCACAATCAAGACAGTGAACATACCAAAGTTGTCTCTCCTCCACTCTTGCCCTTTCCTCCCTTTTCCTTCCTCATCCATCGACATATACCAATCTGCTTCCTGTCACTAGAAATGGTGATGAATTTTCTAAACCTTCTTTTAAAAATTGGACTGCCTAGTATATATATTTTTTTCAATAGCTTCTTTCACTTGGCATAATTATTTTGAGTTTCATCCATGTGTTTTATGTATAAATTAATCCCCTTTCATTGTTGAGTAGATTGCCTTATATATACTGTTAATTTTGTGTAAAATATATGTTATAAAAGTATATATAAAATACAATATATTTATACATATATTAAAATTTTTTCTCCATTTACCTGGTCATGGACATTAGGGCAGTTTCCCTAGTTTGGTTTTTACAAAGAAAGCTCTTCTAAATATTTGTGTATTCTTCTATATTTCTCATGGGTTAATATCCAAGATGGGAATGGCTACTTCATATGACTGGACTATGTTTAACTTTTAAGAAACTAATGAATTATTCTTCAAAGTTCTGGTACTGGGAGTTCTCTGACAGTCCAGTGATTAGGACTCCATACTTTCACTGCAGGGGGGCATAGGTTTGACCCCTGGCCAGGGAACCAACAGCCCATGAACTGTGTGGCATGGCCAAAAAAGGAAAAAATAAAAAAGGATAGTGGTGTCATTTTTCATTTCTAGTAACAGTAAGGGAGTGTTCCAGCTTATCCACTTCCTCATCAATACTTCACACGTTGTCATTGTTTGGTTTTCAGCATTCTGATACATGTGCAGGGTTATCTCACTGACTGAATTGGGGTTTCCTTAATGAAAAATGCTGTTGCATATCCTGTGTTTATTTTTCTGCTGAACACTTCTTTGATACAGCTTTTGAATTTTTTACATTGTCTTCTTTGCTTTCTTTTTACTGAGTATTGTGAATGCTTTTTATATTCTGGGTACAAGCCATTTATCAGATCTGTTCAGCTCAGTTCAGTCACTCAGTCCTGTCTGACTCTTTGTGACCACAAGGACTGCAGCTCGCCAGGCTTCCCTGTCCATCACCAACTCATGGAGCTTGCTCAAACCCATGTCCATCGAGTAGGTGATGCCATCCAACCATCTCATCCTCTGTCATCCCCTTCTCCTCCTGCCCTCAATCTTTCAGGGCATCAGAGTCTTTTCCAGTGAGTCAACTCTTCACATGAGGTGGCCAAAGTATTGTAGTTTCAGCTTCAGCATCAGTCCTTCCAATGAATAGTCAGGACTGATTTTCTTTACGATGGACTGGTTGGATCTCCTTGCTGTCCTGGGGACTCTAAAGAGTCTTCTCCAACTCCACAGTTCAAAAGCATCAAATCTTTATCAGGTATTGATTTGTAAATATATCTCAGCTTTGTGACTTATTTTTTCATTCTCTTAATAGTGAGCTATAAAAATCAAAACAGCAAAGATCATTGATCACAGAGCATAACAAATATTACAATATTGAAAAAGTGCTAAGTGTTGCAAGAAAATCACTGACACGTGGTACAGAGACACAAAGGAGCAAGCCCTGCCTGAAAAGCATGCGGCTGGTGGGGGGTAGCACACACCTTCAGTTCATCAGACACAGTGGGGAGCCCAGGAAAGCAACGCAGAATAAAATAAACTGTGACTCTACTTAATTTTATGCAGCTAAAATTTAATCAACAAGAGAAGAATGTAAGAATCTAATCTCTCTCTAATGCTATTTTAATTCTATAAGGTATTTTTTACTTGTCTTATACCCCAAACATTTGCTATCATAATTGTTATTGTATTTCTAGCCAAAACTGATCTAAATTTACCCAAGTCTTTTGATCACTGCTTCTTACATTTCACTCCATCCCTCAAGGTTTAATTTTCTTTGTTCTAAAGCATATATTATTTTATCTCCTACATGAAGTTCTGTTAAAGACAAAGATTCAATCCTTGTCTAAAAATACCTATATTTAACATACACTATTAAATTTCAAGTTTTAACTGTTTGCTATTTTCTTGTATTACACTGTCATCTGGATTCTGTTGCTTTTGTGAATAGCTAGGTATCAGTGTGATTATTGATTATTGTAGGTAAATTCTTTTCTACGCTTTTAGGAATTTACCAATATGTGCATTGTCTAGCCTATTTGACCTTTATAGTGTTCACTTTGTGTCCTGATATTTAGAATGTATATCTTTTTTCAATTCAGGATAATTTTTCTATCAATTTCCCTTTAGATGTTGTCTCTCTTCAGTGTTTATTTTTTAAAAAGTTCACAAGTATTTCCATCAAGATATATAAATCCAGAGAACAAAATAAAGGTCTGGAAATATGCCCCATGGTCTCACCTTTCGTTATGCAAATATTATCAAACATAATTTTCCTCAATTTTTCCTTTATTTATTTAAAAAAGAGTATAATTACAATATTGTGTTAGTTTCTGATGTACGAGTCAATGAATCATCTAAATGTATATGTATATCCCCTCTCTCTTGGACCTACCTCCCATCCCTCACATCCCACCCCTCAAGGTCAATAACAGGTCCCCACTAGTTATCCGTTTACACATGGAAGTGTATATATGTCAAAGCTCCTCAGTTCATCCCAACCTCTCCTCCCCGCTCACCATCCACATGTCCTTTATGTCATGTCTCTATTCTTGCCCTGGAAATAGGTTCATCTGTACCATTTTTCTAGATTCTGTACAAATGCATTAATATATGGTTTGTTTTTCTCTTTCTGTATTACTTCACCTTGTATGACAGACTCTAAGTCCATTCACATCTCTTCAAATGACCCAGTTTCATTCCTTTTTATGGCAGAGCAATATTCCATTCTTTATTTCTCTTAACCTCCCTTTTATATTTCAAGTGTCTCTTTTATATGGCATTATTTGCAATATAGTCAAACTAATTCTGTCTTCAATAATGTTTAACATAATGTTTATCTCACCACATAGTACAATCTATATAAAAGTAACCAGACTCAAACAGCTCAACTGAAAAACTCAAAGCCCGTTAAGTTTATGGTTACAGTTCTCTGAGACATACTGGATTGTTTATTTAAAATCTGTTCATCCTAGATATAACACTCATAATTTTAATGCCACCTAATGCTTTCAATTGCAGTAAATCATATCAAGTAACAGAAAAATAAAAAATGCCTAGATGTAGAGGATAAAGAAAGGATGACAGAGAGGCACACAGATCTGAAAATATTCTCATGGCCACTAATCACATGCATAAAAATATAGTTAAGGAGCTATACTATTACCCTATAAGAGAAGGGCTTCCCTGATGGCTCAGCAGTAAAGAATCTGCCTGCCAAGCAGGAGATGTGGGTTCAATGCCTGGGTGGGGAAGATATCCTGGAGAAGGAAATGTCAATCCTCTCCAGTATTCCTACCTGGAAAATCCCATGTACAGAGGGGCCTGGTGGGCTACAGTCCATGGGGAAGCAAAGGAGTTGGACAAGACTTACTAACTAAATAGAAACAACAACGTAAGGGAAGAAAATTGTTGACATATTTTAATCACATGAATGCCAAATTCAGTAAGTTGGCATATTTTACAATAAAATTTGAACGTGTGATAAATCTATTTTAATAGTATATTTATCACATGTACATGATGTCTTTTCTCTACTATGAACTTCTCAAAGATAGATTCAGTGTTTATATATATATACATATATATGTCTCTGTGTGTGTGCATGTGTGTGTGTGTGTGTGTGTGNTTGTGTAGACATTAGGTTGTACTGTTAGGATATTAAACTATCAATGATGAATAGTAACATGTATTTCTGATTATGTTATAGGTACACTGAGCTATGCATTTTTCTACTACTAAAATATAAGACAATTGTATTTATTGAAATATGGTCTACAAAGTGAGCTATTTTCCTCTATATCAATGAAACAACATAAAGAAGCTAAAAAGAGACACACAAAAGAGCCAAATTATTTTTGATAGAGGTGGAGAAAGAATAATCTTTTTTATAAATAGTGACTAAACCACCGAATGCAAAATAGTTGAATCATACTTTTCACTGAAATTTAATACAAAGTGGATTTAACCTAAATGTTAAATATAAAATTATAAACTTCTGGAAGAAAACAAATCAGGATATCTTTGTGACACTGAATTTAAAATTACAAGGCAAAATCCCACAAAGCATAAAAATAAAACCATTAATAAATTAGACTTCACTATTAATAAAATAGTGGAGGAGACTTTTGAGGTTCCCTTGGACAGCAAGGAGATCAAACCAGTCAATCCTAAAGGAAATCAACCCTGAATATTCATTGGAATTACTGATGCTGAAGCTGAAGCTCCAACACTTTGGCCCTCTGATGCGAAGAGCCAATTCATTGGTAACAAGTCTGAATCTGGGAAAGATTGAAGGCAGGAGGAGAAGCGGGCAACAGAGAATGAGATGGTTGGATGGTATCATTCTCTTAATGAGCATGAGTTTGAGCATACTCTGGGAGATAGTGAAAGTCAGGGAGGCCTGGCGTGCTGCAGTTCATGGGGTTGCAAAGAACTGGACACAACTGAGAGACTGAGCAATAGTAATTAATAAAATAAAATTAAGTACCAGCATACCTTGTTTCATGATGCTTCACTTTGCTATTCTTCACTGATGTGCGTTTTTTTGAGTTGAAAGTCTGTGGCAATCCTATCTCCATCCCATCTACCAGTATGATTTTTCCAACTACATTTGCTTACTTTATGCCTCTGTGTCATATTTTGCTATTCTGCCAATAGTCCAAACTTTTCATTGTTATCTTATTTATTATGGTTTTTGATTAGTGATCTTTGATGTTATTATTATAATTGTTTTCTGGTGCCACAAACTGATAGCATATAAGATGCAAATTTAACTGACAAATGTTGTGTGTGTTCTGACTTCTCTCCCACCTAGCGTTCCCTCTTCTTAGGTGTTCTTATTCACTAAAAAGATAAAATTGAAATTAGGACAGTCAGTATCCTCTTTTTTTTTTTCTTTTCTTAGTCAATATCCTTACAATGGTCTCTAAGTGTTCCAGTGATAGGAAAAGTCATGTCTCATCTTGCACTTGAAATGAAAAGCTAGAAATAATTAAGTTTAGTCAGAAAGGAAGACCAAAAGCTGAAATAGTCTCAAAGCTAGATCTCTTGTACCAAATAGGCAAATTGTGAATGCAAAGGAAAAATTATTGAAGGAAATTAAATGCATTATCTAAGTGAACACATAAATGATAAGAAAGCAAATAGACTTACTGCTGAAGTGGATAAAATTATAATGGTCTGGATAGAAGATCAAGACGGCCACAGCATTCCCTTAAGCCAAAGCTGAATACAGAACAAGGCCCTAACTAATTCTCTTCAAGTCTATGAAGCTTGAGAGAGATAAGGAAGCTGCATCTGAAAAGGTTGAAAAGAGAAGAGGTTGAATCATGATGATTAGGGAAATAAGTGATCTCCACAAATATAAAAGGATAAAGTCCGTGGAATATTCCAGGCCAGAATACTGGAGTGGCTATTCTCCCCAGAATAGTGGAGTGGGTATTCCCTTCTCCAGGGCATCTTCCCAACCCAGGGATCGAACCCAAGTCTCCCACATTGTAGGCAGATTCTTTACCAGCTAAGTCACCAGGGAAGCCCAAGAATACTGGAGTGGGTAGCCTATCCCTTCTCCAGCAGATCTTCCCCACCCAGGAATTGAACTGGGGTCTCCTGCATTGCAGGTGGATTCTTTACCAGCTGAGCTACCAGGGAAGCCCCAAAAGTATAAAGAGAAGCAGTAAATGTCGATATAGAAATTGCAGCAAGTTACCTAGAAGATATAATTAAGATAATGAATGAAAGTGGCTGCACACAACAACGCATTTCTCAATGAAGATGAAACATCACTCTATTGAGAACAGATGCCATGAAGGAATTTCATAGCTAAAGAGGAGAAATTGAATCCTGACTTCAGAGCTTCAAAGGACAGGTTAACTCCCTTGTTAGAGGCTAATGCAGCTGGTGACTTACAATTGAAGCCAGTGCCTCACTTATTATTCCAAAAGTCCTAGGCCCTTAAAAATTATGCTAAATCTACTTTGCTTGTGCTCTATCAGTGGAACAACAAGCTTGAATGACAGTGCACCTGGTTATAACATGGTTTTCGGCATATTTGAAGCTTGTTTGTTGAGAACTACTGTTAAGAAAAAAATTCCTTTCAAAATATTAGTCTAGGTTTGCTCACTGACAATGTTTCCAGTCCCTCAAGAGCTCTAATGGACATGGACAATGAAACTAATGTTGTTTTCATGACTTCCTACACAACATTCATTCTGCAGTCCATGGATTGAGCTGTAATTTCAACTTTCAATTCTTATTATTTAAGAGACACATTTCCTAAGTTATAGCTGCTATAGATAGTGATTCCTCCAATGCATTTAGCTGAAATATGCTGAAAAACTTCTGGAAAGGATTCACCATTCTAGATGTCAATAACAATATATGTAATTCATAGAAAGAAGTCCAAATATCAACATCAACAAAAGTTTGAAAGAAGTGGATTCCAAACCCTATGGATGACATTGAGGGGTCCGAAACTTCATTGGAGGAAATAACTACAGACATAGGAGAAATAGCAAGATAACTAGAATTCAAAATGGAGCTTAAAGATGTAAATAAACTGCTGCAATTTCAGGATAAAGCTTTCACAGATGAGGAGCTGCTTCTTATGGATTAGCAAAGAAACTGGTTTTCTTGCGACGAAATCTACCCATGGTGAAGATGTTGAGAAGACTGTGGAAACAACAGCAAAGGATTTAGAATATTACAAAAACCTAGTTAATAAGGCAGTGGTGGGTTTGAAAGGATTGAGTAAATTCTTACAGATAAGTTCTTTTGGGAAATTCTCTGTTCACTTCTGGTCCTTAAGGAAAACTGCTCTCTCAAAAAACTCTTCATCTTCACCCCACATCATCTTTTCAGCCTAATTTGTCAATACTTCAGTTCTTATTTGGATTACCAGTTCCTCTAGAATGTCTTTCTAGGCTTTTAGCCTATGACATTTGCTCAGTTTATGACCTTGATTAAGACCTTGATCTTCACTTTCATTGCCTTCAGTACAGTTCCCTGAAATGATTTTCTTTTCTTCCAAAGAACTTGGAAAGGGCTGTGATGTAAAGGACAATGTGTCAGACTTCCTGCATCTCCAGACACAGCCTACAGGATAAATAAATGATGGTAGAGTCCCATGGATTTAAAGAAATGCTTTCCTCTTATTGAGAGTGTTTAAAAAAATGTTTCCTTCGAGTAGATATTCCTTCGGTACCCTTCTTCCTGCTTTGAACGAATTCATTCAATATTCTTTCAACAGTTACTTACTGATCGTCTGCAATGGTCCAGGGACCATGACCAATGTTGAGATTTCAGTGGTGAATGAAACAAACATGGCTGCTTTGCTGATAGAGCTTTTTAGAATTTAATAATAAGAAAGGTACATATCTTTAACAGCTACTGATAACATGCTTACATTTGGAGAGGACAGCCACTGATTTAAGTGATGTGTTTTGATTCAGCAAACCAACATCAGTGCATACCTCCTTGAAAAGCACTGTGGCTGGAAGTAACATAGATGAATGAGATTCAGTCTCTGCCCTAAAGGACTTATAATCTAACAGCAGATATTGACTATAGAGCTCAAGTGAATGGATTGTAGTGTGATAATGTGGCTTGAGTCTGTAAGAGCACAGAGAAGTGAACCGTGTTATGAACTGGAAGCTTTGGAAGAATTCACAAGGAAAGTTGCATGTTATCTAGATCTTGAGTCTGAAACTGATTTGTTTCTCAGCGAAAGATAGAATGAATCAAAGCCAGTGGTAGACACCTTCACTGACTTTTCAGAATTATTAGCCAGCCTTAACAAACATTAAGTATTTAAGGAACACCATAATATCATGTAAAATTTGTCAATGCCTAGAATGTAGTGACAGTTGCTATGGGAATGTGACTCCCTTATAATTGGGATTGTAGGTGAAGCTATTTCTCTATTTTAGTCTTTTTATCAAGTGACATAAGAGTTAGAGTGGTCAATATACTGCTCACAAAAATAATTGCCTCTTCTATAAATTGGTAAAATGCATGTGATTTTTATTTTTTAAAAATCTCCTTCAAAGCAACTACTCTATTATATTCTTTCATTAATTGCTGTGAATTAGTTTAACCCAAAGTCAATTTACACACTCATGACTCCTGACTTTATGGATGCAGCATCAGTCATAATTATATTTTATTCCATTTCATTTGGAAAATTTAACTCTGTAGAAACCAATCCCATTATAGTAATACTTAGTCTGTTCAAATGTGTCATTGAATATATTTACAACCCTGATGAAGAGTGTAAATTGCCTGCAAAGCTGTATGTATTTATGCAACTGCATTTTTATTCAGAGTTCATGATCAGACTCTCAGAGGGACCAAGACCCAGTAAAGGCTCAAAAGCACTTGAAAATCTTTCCTTTTGCTTTTGCCAATTTTGGCAAACTTGAAAAGACTCTACTCACATGTTGTCTTTAAAGCAATAGGAATTATTTTAGAATATTTTTCTTCTATCAAGAAAGGCAATGTTACCTCTCATGAGACTCACTGCACAACTCCTTCACAATGTCATGCAAATTGCTATGGATTGTCAATGGCTGATGTCTGAGATTGAATCCTGTTTGTTCCCATATAACTGGTATTTTACACAATATGTGCCACATAATTGGGCCTCCATAGATGTAGAACATTTGGGTGAGAGACGTGAGTTCCTTTTTCTGTTCAGTGTTGCTTGTCAAGGATGCACTGGTTGTCCTACAAGCCCTAATCATGTTGCTTCGACATAATTTGTTTTGTGACTGCATCTATCCTGTGATATAAGATACTTATGTTATAGTAAATGCTTGATAAATATAGATGCCCATTAAACATTTGTCAATTAAATCAATTTCTGCAACTGTTTTGGTTTACTTAAAAGCAAACAGAATAATGGGCTTATTTCACTAACATTACTCTATTATTTGTAACACTATTTTCATCCTTCAAGATTCATTTTGTTGTCCTTTAATATTATAGGGTTGCCAGTGGGGAGTCTGAGCTGAAATGCTTACCACATGAGTCTGGGACTACATTGTAATGAAATCAGCAGAAGTGAGTCTCAGTGCATTTTCATCATAATTTAAGGCCTGGTTGAAGCATGATGAATGGCCCTTGTCTTTGATCATTATACCAGCTGAGCAGTACTATGTCACTCATGTCTTCCTGTTGTACTCTTGGAACTGCCATGGGGGTAGCAAATGTACAATAAATACTTTGCTCGATTAAATTTATATTTCAGAAAAACTCAATGTGTTTTTCAGGATATAGGAGTAGCAAACTTAAATGTAGACTCTAGGTAACAAAAAGACTTTACTGAGCACGCTCAGCTCTATATCTCATTTTATGGTTCAAGAACAAAGATCCAGATATGTCGAATATTTTCACCAAGGTGATATTCAGTTACTATTTGATCCAGAATTAGAACACAGGTTATTAACTCATCTAGTCCTTTCAAATGCAGTTATTAAGTGAGAGCAATGTTCTGAGCACTGAACTAAGGATAGATTAAGTTAAAAGGCAAATTCTGCTCTGAAGGTCTTGGAATCTAATTGGAATGACTAACATATTAATTACAATTTCAATGCAGGGCAAATGAAAGAGCTCCAATAGAGGTTATGTACAAGGTCCATAGTGTTTTTTAAAATTATTTGCAATGTTTGAGAAAATGAGGTATGTGTTGTTTTTGTTTTCTAATGAAAAAATATCTTTGCACACTATTGCCAGAAAAACTACAGAATATCCAGCTAAACTATAATGTTTTCTAGTGTATCCCAAAAGTGAAATTCAACTTTAACTGACATCCTATATTTTTATTTGCTATATCTGAATACTCATTTGTTGTTGATGGCCATTCCCTATTTGAAGACTATGAAGTCATTGATGCTTTGAAACATGTTTTTGTTTGAACTTAGTTGCCATTATTTTATTTTTTATTTTAAAGAAGTACTTTTTAAAACCTCTTTAAAGTTTATTAACTATTCTAAGTAACTTGTATGTCACAGATTTTTACAAACTTAGGTGTTTAATTTCCCAAATAATGGCAACTTTTTAATTCTCATATTGCATAAATTGAAGAATTGTAATTTTCAGTTAATTAATTTTTAACCCATATTCTTTCTTCAGGTCAATTCAGTTCAGTTGCTTAGTTGTGTCCGACTCTTTGTGACCCCATGAATTGCAGCACGCCAGGCCTCCCTATCCATCACCAACTCCCAGAGTTCACTCAAACTCGCGTCCATTGAGTCAGTGATGCCATCCAGCCATTTCATCCTCTGTCGTCCCCTTCTCCTCTTGTCTCCCATCCCTCCCAGCATCAGAGTCTTTTCCAATGAGTCAACTCTTTGCATGAGGTGGCCACAGAACTGGAGTTTCAGCTTTAGCATCACTCTTTCCAAAGAACACCCAGGACTGATCTCCTTTAGAATGAACTGGTTGGATCTCCTTGCACTCCAAGGGACTCTCAGGAGTCTTCTCCAACACCACAGTTCAAAAGCATCAGTTCTTCGGTGCTCAGCTTTCTTCACAGTCCAACTCTCACATCCATACATGNATGAATTGCAGCACGCCAGGCCTCCCTATCCATCACCAACTCCCAGAGTTCACTCAAACTCGCGTCCATTGAGTCAGTGATGCCATCCAGCCATTTCATCCTCTGTCGTCCCCTTCTCCTCTTGCCTCCCATCCCTCCCAGCATCAGAGTCTTTTCCAATGAGTCAACTCTTTGCATGAGGTGGCCACAGAACTGGAGTTTCAGCTTTAGCATCACTCTTTCCAAAGAACACCCAGGACTGATCTCCTTTAGAATGAACTGGTTGGATCTCCTTGCACTCCAAGGGACTCTCAGGAGTCTTCTCCAACACCACAGTTCAAAAGCATCAGTTCTTCGGTGCTCAGCTTTCTTCACAGTCCAACTCTCACATCCATACATGACCACAGGAAAAACCACAGCCTTGACTAGATGGACCTTTGTTGGCTAAGTAGTGTCTCTGCTTTTTAATATGCTATCTAGGTTGGTCATAACTTTCCTTCCAAGAAGTAAGCGTCTTTTAATTTCATGGCTGCAATCACCATGTGCAGTGATTTTGGAGCCCCCCAAAACAGTCTGACACTGTTTTCCCATCTATTTCCAGTGAAGTGATGGGACCGGATGCCATGATCTTAGTTTTCTGAATGTTGAGCTTTCAGCCAACTTTTTTACTCTCCTCTTTCACTTTCATCAAGAGGCTTTTTAGTTCCTCTTCACTTTCTGCCATAAGGGTGGTGTCATCTGCATATCTGAGGTTATTGATATTTCTCCCGGCAATCTTGATTCCATAAGAATATTCCCATGATCCACACATTCAACCTTGCTGGTTGAAAACAAGAACTATTTACAATACGTGAGACATGAAAGTGACCTCTAAATGTTCATCTACAGAGGTATGAATAAACAAAAAAATGGTATGAACCCTCTGCCAATGCAGGAGACTTAAGAGATGCAGGTTCTGTCCCTGGGTGGGGAAGATCCACTGGAGAAAGAAATGGCAACCCACTCCAGTGTTCTTGCCTGGGAAATCCGAGGGACTGAGGAACCTGGAGGGCTACAGTTCCTAGGTTGCACACAGTTGGACACCACTGAAGGGAATTAGCATGGCCCAGCAATGTATATATGCAATAGTATTCTACCCAGAGCTGCTGTCTATGGGGTCGCACAGAGTCGGACACTACTGAAGTGACTTAGCAGCAGCAGCGGCAGCAGCCATAAACACAGAATGAAATAATGACATTTGCAACAATGTGGATGGACCTAGAGATTATCATACTAAGTCAGACAGAGAAAGACAAATACTGTATGATACCATTTATACACCAAATCTAAAACATAATACAAATGAACTTACAAAATAGAAAGAGGCTCACAGACATAGTGTGAATGAGTCTCTCACACATCACAAACTTATGGTGATCAAAGGAGAAGGGGGAGGATAAATTAGGAGCTTGGGATTAGGAGATACAAACTACTATATATAAAACAGATAAACAACAAGATCCTAATGTTTAGCATGGGGAACTATATTCAGTTTCCTATAATAAACTACAATGGAAAAGAATATGATGAGTACATATGTATATGTAACTGAATCGATTTGCTCTATATCAGAAACTAATATAGCATTATAAATCAAATATATTTCAATTAAGAATTCCCATAATTTGTAGCTGATGCTGTGACATAATTTTTAAATTAAGACATTCTATAGTTTTGAGAGTAGAGAGAAGGAAATCCAATACTGAGAACAATTTTTGATTGTTAGGTTTCATGAATATTCCCACAAATTATATATGGAAGCAAATGAAACTTTTCTCCTTCACTCTCATGAGAAGTATACTGTGCACACACGCACACAAACACATATATGCAGATATGTATATAACACCATTATGTATAACACTACATTTTTCATTCTAAGACTTTGACAGTTTTATGGTACACCACAAAGAAAAAGTCAAGCATTTAAAAAAAAATAAGAATTGCGCCCCCGTTAAAAACAAACATAAAGAATGAGACAAACTTTGACTTAGAAATGTAACAATTTGAAAGAAAGTGAACATATTAGATTTGACGATATAAATAATATTTACACAGTAATAATATTTACCCCATCTGGTAGTAAGCCATAAATAACTTTTTACTGAATATATTAAACAAAAAAAGATGCTTAGGATATGCATTAGGAAGAAGGGAATTCACTGCTATTCCCCTAACCTTTTCGCCTCAGCCATTCGGGTATCCTTTCTCCTCTCTGTCCCAACCCCCACCCAGGGATATGTTGCTAACCTGAAGAGGCTGATGCAAGAACAGTTACTGCACTGTGATCCTAGTGAGCACATGCCTGTTCTGCGTGAGTTTACCAGATAATTTGCCTATCATAGCATAAAGCAGATACACTGAGCTGAGGACTCTTGAGTTCTATTGGCTCTCGCTCTCTCATTGATGCAATATAGTTAGAAAGGTAAATCTGCTCTACTTTGTCTTTTTCTTTACAGAAATGCCTAAAAGCACTGGTACAAATAATGAAATGTGGGATTAGGGAAGGAGAGGAGAAGATTTCACATATGCTTTAAGTCTAACAACTTTTTATAAGAAGACTCTATCTGAGACACTTCTATCGTCGTGAAGTCGCTCAGTCATGTCCGACTCTTTGTGACCCCGTGGACTGTAGTCCACCAGGCTCCTCCATCCATGGAATTTTCTAGGCAAGAGTACTGGAGTGGGTTGCCAGAGACACTTCTATAGCTCTTAACAAATCAGTAAGTTAATTCTAACATGAAGTATTATATAGAAAGGAAGCTGTGATTGGTGAAACAGGATTCAGACATCCATGGGTCTTGATTTCATATTATTAAAAAGTACCTAAATCCTCACTAAGTGGTGGGATGGCATCACCAACTCGATGGGCATGAGTTTGAGCAAGCTCAGAAGCTGGTGATGGTCAGAGAAGCCTGCTGTGTTGCAGCCCTTGGGGTCGCAAAGAGTCAGACACAACTGAGCGACTGAACTGAATTGACTGAAAACCTCACTATTTATCTTTAGCTTCAGACACAGCTAATAATAACTACAGCTTCTTATGATATTAAAATCCTTTAACTGAATATTCATCATTAATTACAACAATTCTAGAAGCAGAAAGTTAAACTAATAATAATACTAGTCTACAATATCCAAAGTATTCTGCTAGATGCTATGGAAAATGCAATAAAAACAATATATTCTGCCCATCTTAAGCTAATCATTGTGATAGAAATTTAACACATGTAAATATAAACTCAAAGCCCTTTACTCTGAGTTGGTATATGTAGATACTAACATAATCAGAAGAAGAAAAATTGTAACTCAGAGAATGAAAATAATCAATGTTATTTATAGTGGATATGGAAAGATTCATAGAAATTTTAAAAGCTGTGGATGGTTTGATAATAAGGAAAAGGGAAGGGCCAATTTACATTCATAAAGATAAAACAGTAGAACAGACTTTCATTCTGTGGAAGAATGAAATTGTGACAACTAATTGTTTATAGGAGATATTGTCACCCTGCTTATTTAGCAGGCACAGTAGGGGAAGGAGAGGGTGGGACGAATTGAGAATCAAATAGAAACACATCATTCCCATATGTCAAAGAGACAGCAGATGGAATCTGCTGTATGACACAGGGAGCTCAACCTAGAGCTCTGTCCAACCTAGAAGGGTGAGATGGGGCGGGAGACAGGAGGGGGTTCTGGAGGAGGGGCCATATGTGTGCCTGGGCAGATTCATGTTGATGTGTGGCAGAGGCCAACACAATATTGGAAAGCAAATATCCTCCAATTAAAGAAGAACAGTAAAAACAAACAACCAAGAAAACTAGTTGGGAGGATTTGAATAGATTCATTAGGGTTTGTTAAAAACAGAAGAAAGAAGGATCATATTATAAAATCTTGAATCTTTTTAAAGTATGGAATACCATATTCTGTAGGCTAAAAGTCTAATTCATGGAGACATTTTGGCCAGAAGGTAATGTGGTGACAGTGAAGTGCTGTGACCACTTGTCTGACAGTGTTGTCTAAAACGAACTGGAGAGGGTCAGACAGGCACCAGGAGAATGGCAGCAGGGACCCCACTTAAAAAACTACTATAATCGTTCAGTGATGCAACTACAATTGTGTTGTTGGCAATGAAAATAGAAAGAGAGGAAAATGAATGAGAGAAAATTCTGTGGAAGAATGAAATTGTGACAACTAATTGTTTATAGGAGATATTGTCACCCTGCTTATTTAGCAGAGTACATCATGAGAAATGCTGGGCTGGAAGAAACACAAGCTGGAATCAAGATTGCCGGGAGAAATATCAATAACCTCAGATACGCAGATGAAACCACCCTTATGGCAGAAAGTAAAGAAGAACTAAAGAGCTTCTTGATGAATATGAAAGAGGAGAGTGAAAAAGTTGCCTTAAAACTCAACATTCAGAAAACTAAGACCATGGCATCTGGTCCCATCACTTCATGGGAAATAGATGAAGAAACAGGGGAAACTGGAAACCTTGTCAGACTTTTTATATTGGGGGGCTCCAAAATCACTGCAGATGGTGACTGCAGACATGAAATTAAAAGATGCTTGCTCCATGGAAGAAAACTTATGATCAACCTAGAGTGCATATTAAAAAGCAGAGACATTACTTTGCCAGCAAAGGTCTGTCTAGTCAAAGCTATTGTTTTTCCTGTAGTTATATAAGGATGTGAGAGTTGGACTATAAAGAAAGCTGAGTGCTGAAGAATGGATTCTTTTGAACTGTGGTGTTGGAGAAGACTCTTGAGATTCCTTTGGACTGCAAGGAGATCCAACCAGACCATCCTAAAGGAAATCAGTCCTGAATATTCACTGGAAGGACTGATGTTGAAGCTGAAACTCCAATACTTTAGCCACCTGAAGAACTGACTCATTTGAAAAGACTCTGATGCTAGCGAAGAGTGAAGGCAGGAGGAGAAGGGTACGACAGAGGATGAAATGGTTGGATGGGATCACTGACTCAGTGGACATGAGCTTGAGTATTCTTCGGGAGTTGGTGATGGACAGGGAGGCCTGGTGTGCTGCAGTCCATGGGGTCGCAAAGTTTCAGACACGACTAAGTGATTGAACTGAACTGAACTAAACTGAGCAGATATAAAAAATAATTCTGCATTTTTGTGTATGAATAAATGAAAATGGTATTGCCTTAGCAGAAATGGGAAAACCAAGCTGTAAAGTGAAAAGATGGTAGAAAATTGATGAATGTAACATACCCTCCAGGTGGTGCTAGTGGTAAAGAACCTGCCTGCCAACATAGGAGACATGAGAGAAACAGTTTGAAGGTATACCATTTGGGAATGTTTGGTAAAATATAAGGAAATTTGGGTTTCCCAGGTAGTGCTAGTAGTAAAGAATCTGCCTTCCAATACAGGAGATGTAAAGATGATTTGACCCCTGGATAAAGAAGATATCCTGGAGGAAGGAATGGCAATGCTCTCCAGTATTCTTGCCTGGAGAATCCTGTGGACAGGGGAGCCTGGAAGGCTCCAAGAAGACTCCTGAGAGTCCCTTGGACTGCAAGAAGATCCAACCAGTCCATCCTAAAGTCCTGAATATTCATTGGAAGGAACGATGTTGAAGCTGAAAACTCCAATATTTTGGCCACCTGATGCAAAGAAATGACTCATCTGAAAAGACCCTGATGCTGGGAAAGATTGAAGGTGGGAGGAGAAGGGGACAACAGAGGATGAGATGGTTGGATGGCAACATCAACTCGATGGACATTAGTTTGAACAATCTCCAGTAGTTGGTGATGGGCAGGGAAGCCTGGTGTGCTGCAGTCCTTGGGGCTGCAAAGAATTGGACATGACTGAGGGACTGAACTAAACTGAAGCAGCTTAGTGTGCACGCCTGCAACTCTATGCAGTCTGTATATCTAGTGGAGGGGTCTTGATAATAGAAAAGTGGGTGATTTTAATATGTGAGATAGTTTGATAGAAAAAAGGAAGATGAATGTAAGCTGAATGTACAAGTTTAGAAACCATAAGCCAGATATAGAAGATAAATGATGGTGGTGGTGGTTTAGTCCCTAAATTGAGTCTAACTTTTTGCAATATCATGGACTGTAACTCACCAGGCTTCTTTCTCCATGAGATTTCCCAGGCAAGAAGACCGGAGTGGATTGTCATTTCCTTCTCCAAAGAAAGATAAATAGTATGTCAGCTATTCTGTAGAATCAAAAAAAAAAAAATAAAGAAAGAAAAAAAGGCAGACACATAAAAACAAAGAGTAGAAAAGTGATGGTCAAGGGCTGGGGGATTGAGGGAAAGAGGGAGGGATTGGTACAAGGATACAATTCAGTCATAAGATGAGTAAGATCTGAAGATCTAATGTGAAACAAGATAACTGTAGTTATACTACTATATTTTGTATCTGAAATTTTCTTAAAGAGTAGAACTTAAAATTGTACCCCTCCAAAAAATAAATAAATAAAAAAAATACATACGTGAGGTGATGAATGTGCTAATTAACTCAGTGAGTGGAGACCTTTTGCAATTTATACCATATAAATTCATCACACAGTGCACTTTAAATATTTTACCATTCTGTTTGTCAATTATATCTGAATAAACCTGGGAGGGAAAAATATTTGTGTAGAAGTAGGTGAAAATTAAATGCTGAAAGTAAATTAGATTCATCTTTTCTCCTTGTGGCCTTATGAAAAATTTTATCAGGTTGAAGATCATTCTCTTTTATTAATTTTGCAGATGGATAATGGGGTGGTGTCTTAAGAGTCTTATCTTATATTTAATGACATTATAGTAAATATCAAGATGCCTTCTAAAAGACAAGAGATTTTTGTCTATTTTTTTTTTCAATTTACAATGAAAGATTTCAAGATGAAATTTTAAATTTTAAATAAGAAATTTATTTATCTGAAAATACTTGAGTCCCTTCCTGGGGGGTGGGGGTGGAATGATCAGTAGTGAAATTATTATGCTAGAACAGCTCTTATATCCCTTGGAATGAAGCTTATTATTCCATGATGATGCTCATGTAACCATTACCATCCTTATTTGTTTCTATAATTCTTTACTCCAAGAATTTCTGGTATTCATTGTTAGAGAATGATTTGAAGAATATATTTATTAGTGACAACATTGGCTTTAATTAAAAATACATGACAGAAAACTCTATCACTTCAATAATGCACTTACTTTGTGTCTGTTAAGGATAGCCTTTGCTCCCAATAAAGTTATGTAGGCACAGTCGCTCTCAAGTCATTATAACATGATTTTCTTAATGAGACAGTTTTACTTTCCCTTCAAATGAAATAAAATATATTTTATTATACTCTCCTTGGGTCTCTTCAAATTATAAAAAGCATAATGCTTATTAGTGATAGGTGAAGAAAGCAGTGGCTAATGTTGTCTCATCCTTCCTGCTTGCCTCTGAAAATGATAATTGTAATTTTAATGTGAATTTGAGGCATATTTAAAAAATGTTCACTATGTGATACATCTAGGTTGAACTATATACTTATGTTTCATTATGAATCATGCAGCAGTTACAGTTTCAATTACGTTTTTCAATCATAGTAACATTTGTATTACTATTATTGATTTCAGCATGAAGAGTTTCAAGATGCAGTCTTCCCCAGTTCAGGTCAGTTGCTCAGTCGTGTCCGACTCTTTGCGACCCCATGAATCGCAGCACACCAGGCCTCCCTGTCTATCACCAACTCCTGGAGTTCACCCAGACTCACGTCCATTGAGTCCATGATGCCATCCAGCCATCTCATCTTCTGTCGTCCCCTTCTCCTCCTGTCCCCAATCCCTCCCAGCATCAGAGTCTTTTCCAAAGAGTCAACTCTTCGCATGAGGTGGCCAGAGTACTGGAGTTTCAGCTTCAGCATCATTCCTTCCAGGGAAATCCCAGCGCTGATCTCCTTCAGAATGGACTGGTTGGATCTCCTTGCAGTCCAAGGGACTCGCAAGAGTCTTCTCCAACACCCAGTTCAAAAGCATCAATTCTTCAGTGCTCAGCCTTCTTCACAGTCCAACTCTCACATCCATACATGACTACTGGAAAAAAACCTCAGCCTTGGCTAGACGGACCTTAGTCGGCAAAGTAACGTCTCTGCTTTTGAATATGCTATCTAGGTTGGTCATAACTTTCCTTCCAAGGAGTAAGCGTCTTTTAATTTCATGGCTGCAATCACCATCTGCAGTGTGGTATTTATTGTATGTACTTTCATAAGTTTAATGACCACCACTGTGGAGGAGATTACTGCTATTATGAAGTTCTAAAAGGATCTAACTATTTTCTCATAAGCAAGTGTTATGCCAATAAAGTTATGTGGAGTCATCTGTTTTAATTCATTCTTTTAAAAATCAAAGATTAGATTTTACTGAGTAGCAAACATATACTATTTTTTTTTGTTTTTTGTTTTTTTTTTAAACTAGTACCTGTTTATTGTAAATCAAAACATTATCACAAATAAGATTACCTGTACTTGATAGTATACATGTTTCAATGCCATTCTCCCATCTCATCCCACCCTCTCCCTCTCTCTCTCCCCCAGAGTCCAAAAGTTCACTCTATAGATCTGAGTCTCTTTTGTTGTCTCGAATATGTGCTGTGGTGTGCTAAGTCGCTTCAGTCATC
Source organism: Redunca redunca (assembly GCA_006410935.1). NCBI lineage: Eukaryota > Metazoa > Chordata > Mammalia > Artiodactyla > Bovidae > Redunca > Redunca redunca. The sequence goes on along the minus strand of SJYQ01003347.1, from coordinate 804,905 downwards.
TCTGACCCTTTGTGACACTATGGACTGTACCCTGCCAGGTTCCTCTGTCCAAGGGGATTCTCCAGGCAAGAATACTAGAGTGGGTTTCTGTGGCCTCCTCTAGGGGATCTTTCTGACCCAGGGATGGAGCCCTTGTCTCTTACATGTCCTGCATTGGCAGGTGGATTCTTTACCACTAGCACCACCTGGGAAGCCCGTACTATTCAATACACCCATACAAAAACAATGGAAAAATTTAGTCACAATGAAGCATTTTTATTCATGCAAAGTACAACTTAAAAATGCCCTACATTTTCAGTTATTAAATAAGAATGTATAGTTCATGTTACTTTCATTATATTATCTTTTAAATATGGTTTCCAAAATACGTACAGATTTAGTGAAGAAAAGGGCTTTGCACAACAGACTTGCGGTAAAAGCAAATTTAAAAGCCTAATTTAGGCGTAGAAGTATGGCCTTTACCTTCACACTAAAGTTCTAAAAACTTTCCGTAATTTTGTTTCTATCTCTTTAGTTTTCCTCAAAGATTTATTGTTTCATATGCATTTGCTTCAATTTTTTTTACTAATACCTTTTAAAATATGGTTTTAGAAAATCTAAATAAAAAGAAGTCTATAAATACATTATATCAATTCTAAAACATGTATTAGGTAAAATATTTACCAGTTGATAACATATTCATTTTTTTCAAGTTTTAGTGATTAGTGGAAATACATCATGTCATTAGCATTCTCTTTGCTTTTCTAATCATTACTTTCCTTTGCCTTTATATATTTTATTCACCTCTGTAGCAGTAAATTCTGAATCTCAGATCTCTATGTGATGTTTAGTTTTCTCTCATTTCTTAGATCAAAATAAAGATCAATTATGGCAATAACATTATTTCTCGTGATAATTTTTCTTTAGTAGCAATATTTATATTCAAGTATCTGGTTTCAGAATACGTTCTTTAGTGGATGGTGACCCTCATGAATCCCACATACACAAACACAAACTTTTAAAAGTTAAAGTTACTTTCATTAAGTATTTATGAATTATGGAGATGGAATGGTTGGGTACAGAAGTGGCTTCTTGGGAAACTAACTTCTGTAAATTAAGATCTTCGGAAACCATCTGTTCAGGTTTTCTTATCACCTCCAAGTTTCTTGTGTGTGCTGAATCACTTCAGTCATATCTGACTCTGTGCAATCCTGTGAATGGTAGCCCACCAGACTCCTCTGTCCATGGAGTCTTTTCAACCCAGGGATCAAATCTGCATCCCTTTCATCTCTCGCATTGGCAGACAGATTCTTCACCACTAGCACTACCTGGGAAATCCAAAGTTCCTTATATTGTACCATAAATTCCAAAATGATATACTTACGAATGCTTTTTATATTTTAGAGCTTTGAGGCAGGATGTTTTAATCCATTCTGTTTTTAATCCCCTCTATTTTACCTTTGATTTGATATGTCCTTAGAAAATATTAATCCCCTTCTTAGCTTAGCATATGTGAGCTAGTATTGTATTTAAAATTAATTCAATAATCTGAAGATTAAGAAAATGCTTATATCCATCACATCTTACAACAGAGGTCTGTTTTCAAATGAGGTGACCAATTAGCCCACAATTGATCATTGGTATGAATGAATTTTTCATATCAATGCACTTGAACTAGCTCAGAAGAGGGATTTCAACTGAGGAAACGGACAAATGCAGGAGTCCCATTTGAAAGCAAAATTTTGTTCTACCTAATGAAAGCAAACTGAAGCTGTTTTTGACGCTGCAGGGGTGAGGGGTGGGTATCAGGGTGTGACATGGCTCCTGAACTCTTGGAGAACAATGGATGTCCAAGGGCCTATAGTGAGTGAGTCAAGTCAGTCAGTCGTGTCCGACTCTTTGTGACCCCATGGACTGTAGCCCACCAGGCTCCTCCCTCCATGGGATTCTCCAGGCAAGAGTACTGCAGTGGGTTGCCATTTCCTTCTCCAGGGGATCTTCCCGACCCAGGGATCAAACCCGGGTCTCCTGCACTCCAGGCAGATGCTTTAACCTCTGAGCCACCATGGAAGCCCAGGAAGCAGTTCAAACAGGTGGGGCATCAGAGAAAACTCTCTGCTTTTCCTTCACTGATGTAGAAACTAAAATGATCAACCTTGCATATCACTCATATTGTACCAGACTCATTTATTTGGAAACCTGTTCATAAAAGATTGTGTAATAATTTCCTACCCTTACCCATTTTGACAATAGGATTCTATTTCTCACTTAGCCTTCTAAGTAGGTTAATAATGCATTTATAAATTGTGACGGATTGTGCATATCCTTTTACTCCTGTTTTTGTCTGACTTGTCCTTCCATGCATTTATTGACAACACATTGCACCACTTGTGTTTTACCCTAGGGTACTACCCGGGTGTCTTGCAATGCTCACTAACATTTCCACCAGTCTTTGACATCCCATGATCCCGAAGGAAAACTATGGTCGTGTACTCTATTTTTACATTAATGATGTCTTTTACTTATGCAAATGTGACAAGTCATTGGAGGGTGGAAATGAGTACGTTGGATATAAAGTGAAATCCTCTCTAGTTAATTGATTTTTCATTTGTTTTATTGCATTAGAAGGAATTGTGTTAGCAATTAACTTACTTCAGCCTGAATTTTCTTCCTCTGATCTTGTGCTTTGTCGTATGTATCTCCCCTTTTCTTTTAATCATAAGTAACTGCTTACCATTCTGCTTTTCACCCTCTGACCTAAGCTATTTAGCTCTTTCCACTAGAACACCACAATAACTGTTATTTCTACTACTTCTCTTAAGGATGACCCTGTATAGTAAAGCATCCCTTGAGTTATACTCTAACTGTATGATGAATAACAATGTGAAATTTTGAAAAGTGAGTCAAGCTCATATTATGCATGTGATGCAACATACCTCATCTGTTTCTCATCTTAAGCCTCCTAGATCTTCACAAGACAACACCTTCAACCTGTAAAATGATATTTTGAGGACAGCAGACATTTCAGTGAGTCTAAATTTAAACTTAGAAGATTATCTCTAAAGTTGATCTATTGGAATGACTTATCTGAGTCAAAGTAATTCAAGTAATTCAGGTGTAGTGGAACACTTCTAATTTTAAATTCAGAAGCATTGAGGAGTGAGTTAGATTATTGGCTATAGTGCTTAGTTGATCCTCTTTCTTATCATCCTTGACTTTTAAACCCTGGGCTTTTAAAAATGTGCTTCAGAAATCCATGTGCTCACAAGCATTTGATTCATTAATTTTGAAAGACTATTACAAAGGTCTTTGAGTGATAAGTTCAAAAATACCAAAACCCAAGAGTGAACATACACAATTAAAATAAAGAACTCTGTAAAAATGTCTCAGTGAATCAAAGGTACCAAAGTGAATCTTGGATGAAAAGCTGTTCACATTGTAATAGGGAAGTCATGTAATAGGGACACCATAAGAACATATCCTCACCCAAAGGATCCCTGAGCTGGAGGTAGGCAGAATATAAAGAACTTACTTTTTGTCCCTATGTTTTAAGTATATAATTTATAAATACTTTTGTGTTATTAGTTAACAAGTGCTACAAAGGAATAAAAAATAAAAATTTTACAGATATCATATGTCTGAATATGTACCTAATTTAATATTGAAAGACTAGGCACAAGCTAAACTAATGTTCAAGGTAGATTTTTTTTTCATTTGTCTCCCTTTCTTTCTTTTTCTTCCTTCATTCATTTTTTTTCCTTACTCTCTCTTTCTCTCTCGCCCCCCACTCCCACCCCAGATCTCTCTCTCTTTCTTGTTCTCTTTCCTCCTTGAAAGAAGTAGTAGCATTTAGCAAGACTAGGGATGATACTGTTACCATTTATTCAAATCTACAGTACTAGTCAATATTCCCCATTGCAATGTATGTTCAGTTCAGTTCAGTTCAGTTGCTCAGTCATGTCTGACTCTTGGTGACTCCATGGACTGCAGCACGCAAGGCATCCCTGTCCATCACTAACTTCCAGAGCTTACTCAAACTCATGTCTATCGAGTTGGTTATGCCATCCAACCGTACCATTCTATGTTGTCCACTTCTCCTTCTGCCTTCAATCTTTCCCAGCATCAGGGTCTTTTCCAATGAGTTAGTTCTTCACGTCAGATGGCCAAGGTATTGGAGTTTCAGCTTCAGCATCAGATCTTCCAATGAATATTCAGGACTGATTTCCTTTAGAATGGATTGGTTGGATCTCCTTGCAGTCCAAGGGACTCTCAAGAGTCTTCTCCAACACCACAGCTCAAAAGCATCAGTTCTTTGATGTTCAGCTTTCTTTATACTCCAAATCTCATATCCATACATAACTATAGGAAAAACAATGGCTTTGGCCAGATGGACCTTTGTTGGCAAAGTAATGTTTCTGCTTTTTAATATGCTGTCTAGTTTGGGCATAGATTTTCTTCCATGGAGCAATCATCTTTTAATTTCATGGATGCAGTCACCATCTACAGTGATTTTGGAACCCAAGAAATTAAAGCCTCTCACACTTTCCATTGTTTGCCCATCTATTTGCCATGAAGTGACGGGACAGGATGCCATGATCTTAGTTTTCTGAATGTTTAGTTTTAAACAATCTTTTTCACTCTCCTCTTTCACTTTCATCAAGAGGCTCTTTAGTTCTTCTTCACTTTCTGCCATAAGGGTGGTGTTATCTGCATAACTGAGGTTATTGATATTTCTCCCAGCATTCTTGATTCCAGCTTGTGCTTCATTCAGCCCAGCGTTTCTCATGATGTACTTTGCATAGAAGTTAAATAAGCAGGGTGACAATATACAGCCTTGATGTACTCCTTTCCCTATTTGAAACCAATCTGTTGCTCGATGTCTAGTTCTAACTGCTGCTTCTTGATCTGCATACAGATTTCTCAAGAGGAAGGTAAGGTGGTCTGGTATTCCCATCTCTTGAAGAATTTTCCACAGCTTGTTGTGATCCACACAGCCAAAGGATTTGGCATAATCAATAAAGTGGAAGTAGATGTTTTTCTGGAACTCTGTCACTTTTTTGATGATCCAACGGATGTTGGGATTTGATCTCTCGTTCCTCTGCCTTTTCTAATTCCAGCTTGAACATCTGGAAGTTCACGGTTCACATACTGTTGAAGCCTGGCTTGGAGAATTTTGAGCATTATTTTATTAGTGTGTGAGGTGAGTACAATTGCACGGTAGTTTGAGCATTTTTTGGCATTACCCTTCTTTGGGTTTGAAATGAAAACTGATCTTTTCCTCTCCTGTGGCCACTGCTGAGTTTTCCAAATTAGCTGGCATATTGAGTACAGACAGCACTTTCACAGCATCACCTTTTAAGATTTGAAATAGCTCAGCTGGAATTCCATCACCTCCACTAGCTTTGTTCTTAGGGATGCTTCCTAAAGCTCACTTGACTTCGCATTCCAGGATGACTGGCTCTAAGTGAGTGATCACACCATTGTGATTAAGTTTGTCATGAAGATCTTTTTTGTATCGTTCTTCTGTGTATTCTTGCCACCTCTTCTTTATATCTTTGCTTCTGTTAGGTTCATACCATTTCTGTCCTTTCCTGAGCCCATCTTTGCATGAAATGTTCCCTTGGTATCTGTAATTTTCTTGAAGAGATCTCTAGTTTTTCCCATTCTGTTGTTTTCTTCTCTTTCCTTGCATTGATCGCTGAAGAAGGCTTTCTTACCTCTCCTTGCTATTCGTTGGAATTCTGCATTCAAATGGGTATATCATTCTTTTTATCCTTTGCCTTACCTTCCCTTCTTTTCTCATCTATTTGTAAGGCTTCCTTAGACAACCATTTTGACTTTTTGCATTTCTTTTTCTTGGGGATGGTCTCTATTACTGCATCCTGTACAATGTCTTGAACCTTCATCCATAGTTCTTCAGGCACTGTGTCTATCAGATCTAGTCCCTTAACTCTATTTGTCACTTCCACTATATAATCATAAGGGATTTGATTTAGGTCATACCTGAATGGTCTAGTGGTTTTCCCTATTTCTTTAATTTAAGTCTGCCTTTGTCAATAAGGAGTTCACGATCTGAGCCACAGTCAGCTCCTGCTATTGTTTTTGCTGACTTTGTAAAACTTCTCCATCTTTGGCTGCAAGGAATATAACCAATCTGATTTCGGTATTGACCATATGGTGATGTCCATGTGTAGAGTATTCTCTTGTGTTGTTGGGAGAGGGTATTTGCTATGGCCAGTACATTCTCTTGGCCAAACTCTGCTAGACTTTGACCTGCTTATTTTTACACTGCTATGCCAAATTTGCCTGTTACCCCCTCTTGACTTCCTACTTTTGCATTCCAGTCCCCTGTTGAAAAGGACATCTTTTGGGGGTGTTAGTTCTAGAAGATCTTGTAGGTATTCATCAAAGCATTCAACTTCAGCTTCTTCAGCATTACTGGTCAGGGAAGAGACTTGGAATTTTGTGATATTTAATGGTTTGCTTGGAAATGTACAGAGACCATTCTGTCATTTTTGAGATTACACCCAAATACTGCATTTCAGACTCTTTTGTTGACTATGATGGCTACTCCATTTCTTCTAAAGGATTCTTGCCCACAGTAGTAGATATAGTGATCATTTGAGTTATTCCATCCTAAAGTAAATCAGTCCTGAATATTCATTGGAAGGACTGATGCTGAAGCAGAAATTCCAATACTTTTACCACCTGATGTAAAGAACTGACTCATTTGAAAAGACCCTGATGCTGGGAAAGATTGAAGGTGGGAAGAGAGGGGGATGACAGAGGATGAGATGATTGGATGGCATCACTGACTCGATGGGCATGAGTTTCAGTAAAACTCGGGTGTTGGTGCTGGACAGGGAGGCCTGGCATGTTGCAGTCTGTGGGGTTGAAAAGATTCTGACATGACTGAATGACTTAACTGAATTGAACTGAGTTAAATTCACCCATTCCAGTCCATTTTAGTTCACTGATTCCTAAAATGTCAGTGTTCACTCTTGCCATCTCCTGTTTGACCACTTCCAATTTGCCTTGATGCATGGACTAACCTAATGTTCCAGTTTCCTGTGCAATATTGCTCTTTACAACATGGGAGTTTACTTCCATCAGCTGTCACATCCACAGCTGTTTTTTTTTTTTTTTTTTTTTTAATGCTTTGGCTCCAACTCTTCATTCTTTCTGGAGCTATTTCTCCACTGATCTCCAGTAGCACATTGGGCACCTACCGACCTGGCAAGTTCATCTTTCAGTGTCCTATCTTTTTGCCTTTTCATACTGTTCATGGGGTTCTCAAGGCAAGAATACTGAAGTGGTTTGCCATTCCCTTCTCCAGTGGGCCACGTTTTGTCAGAACTCTCCACCATGACCCATCCATCTTGGGTGACCCTACACAGCATGGCTTATAGTTTCATTGAGTTAGACAAGGTAGTGGTCCATGTGATCAGTTTGATTAGTTTTCTGTGATTGTGGTTTTCATTCTATCTGCCCTCTGATGCCCTCTGATGGAAATGGCAACCCACTCCAGTACTCTTGCCTAGAAAATCCCATGGATGGAGAAGCCTGGTGTCAGACACCACTGAATGACTTCACTTTCTGATGGATAAGGATAAGAGCTTATGGAAGGTTCCTGATGGGAGAGACTGACTGAGGGGAAAACTGTGTCTTATTCTGATGGGTGGGGTCCATGCTCAGTAAATCTTTAATTCAATTTTCTGTTAATGGTCAGGGCTGTGTTCCTTTCCTGCTTTTTGACCTGAGGCCAAACTGTGGTGGAGGCAATGAAGATAACGGCGACCTCCTTCAAAAGGTCCCATGCACTCACTGCTACACTCAGTGTCCCCGACCCTGCAGCAGGCCCCCACTGACCCACGCCTCTACAGGAGATTCCTGGACACTCACGGGAAAGTCTGGGTCAGTCTCTTGTGAGGTTACTGCCCCTTTCTTCTGGGTCCTGGTGTGCATAAGGTTTTGTTTGTGTCCTCCAAGTGTCTGTTTTTCCAGTCCTACGTAAGTTCTGGTGGTCTATGATGGGTTTAATGGTGACCTCCTCCAAGAGGGCTTATGCCATAACCAGGTCTGCTGCACCCAGAGCCCCTGTCCTTGCAATAGGCCACTGTTGACCTGTACCTCCACAGAAGACACTCAAACATGGTTCTGGCTCAGTCTCTTTGGGGTCTTTGGGTCCTAGTGTGCACAAGGTTTGTTTGAGCCCTCCAAGTGTCTCTGGCAGGTATGAGGTCTGAATCTAAAAGTGATTTCGCCCCTCCTACCATCTTTCTGGGGCCTCTCCTTGGATCCAACATTCTGTCAACAGTTGTTTAGCAGCAAGTTGTAATTTTGGAGTTTTCACAGGAGAAGATGAGTGCACGTTCTTCTAATCTGCCATCTTGGAGATGGACTCGATCACTGCATCTTGTACAATGTTACGAACCTCCGTCCATAGTTCTTCAGGCACTCTATCAGATCTAATCCCTTTAATCTATTTGTCACTTCCACTGTATAATTGCAAGGGATTTGATTTAGGTCATACCTGAATGGTCTAGTGGTTTTCCCATGCACTGCTTCACTCAGTGCCCCCGACCCTGCAGCAAGCCACCAGCAACCCATGCCTCAGATGGAGGCTACTAGACACTCATGAGCAAGTCTGGGTCAGTCTCTTGTGGGGTCACTGCTCCTTTCTCCTGGGTCCTGATGTGTACAAGTTTCTGTTTATGTCCTCCAAGAGTCTGACTCTTGTAATGTGTGTATGTGTGTGTAAAAAACATATATCTACATATATACACACATACACATATTATATAATTTTATATTATGATGTAATATACACTAAACAAAAAGTTGTCTCAGATTGAAGATGTTTTTTATAAGCTGAACTTGATGCTTACCAAACTGTAATGGGTTTCACATTTTATTAATCTGTTACTACAAAAAGATTACTACTTAATATTGTTTCATAATTTTATATAAATTGCTGTTTGCTTGCCACTGTACTGTCATGGTAGAGGAAAACAGATGCATCTTTACACTGTTTTGAACTTAAATAATTTATTGTTCAGCTGGAGGAAGTATGTCAGTTACTAGCACTTGATCTAGATTTTGAGGCAATGGCACTCATCTCACAAGCTAGACAAGGAACAACAGACTGGTTCCAAATAGGGAAAGGAATACATCAAGGCTGTATATTGTCACCCTGCTTATTTAACTTATATGCAGAGTACATCATGAGAAACGCTGAGCTGGAGGAAGCACAAGCTGGAATGGGAAAAATATCAATAACTTCAGATGTGCAGATGACACCAAAATTATGGCAGAAAGTGAAGAACTAAAGAGCCTCTTGATGAAAGTGAAAGAGGAGAGTGAAAAAGTTGGCTTAAAGCTTAACATTCAGAAAACTAAGATCATGGCATCCAGTCCTATCACTTCATGGTGAATAGATGGGGAAACAGTGGAAACAGTGACAGACTTTATTTCTTGGGCTCCAAAATCACTGCAGATGGTGACTTCAGTGGTAAAATTAAAAAATGCTTGCAGCTTTAAAGAAAATTTATGACCTACCTGGACAGCATATTAAAAAGCAGAGACATTACTTTGCCAACAAGGTCCATCTAGCCAAAGCTATTGTTTTTCCAGTAGTCATGCATAGATGTGAGAGTTGGACTATAAAGAAAGCTGAGCACCAAAGAATTGATGCTTTTGAACTGTGGTATTGGAGAAGACTCTTGAGAGTCCCTTGGACTGCAAGGAGATCCAACCAGTCCATCCTAAAGGAATTCAGTCCTGAATTGGAAGGACTGATGTTGAAGCTGAAATTCCAATACTTTGGCCACTTGATGTGAAGAACTGACTCATTTGAAAAGACCCCGATGCTGGGAAAGATTGAAGGTGGGAGGAGAAGGGGATGACAGAGGATGAGATGGATGGATGGCATCACCAGCTCAATGGACATGAGTTCGAGTAAACTCCAGGAGTTGGTGATAGACAGGGAGGCCTAGCATGCTGCAGTCCATGGGGTCACACATAGTCTGACAAGACTGAACGACTGAACTGAGCTGAACTGTACTAGCATTATTATAGAAAGTGGAGAGGAAAAAGGTAAAAAAGACCTTTATGATTTGGGAAACATTTTCAAAGTCAAAGGAACAGGGATAGTGTGAGAGTTATGGTGAGAAATGGGGACTATGGGACATGGCAGGACACAATGCCATGGCCGTGTTGGAGAGAAGCTGGACAGTCAGGCCAAGTGGTGGATGTGTTACTGCATGAAGAACAGTCATGTTCCCAGAAAAAATGAGGATCAACTCTTAAAAAAAAGAAAAAGAAGGAGAAACAATTGCCAGATCTCAGAAGACAAGAGAAGAAATGGACCAAAAACAAAGAAAAGAACACAAAGAACATTTTGAAAGTGAGGACACAGGGGATTTGGCCCTGCTTTGTCCATTTCACCATTCTTGTAGTCATTGGTAATTATCATGTTTCCCTCCAGAAAAACTTGTTCAGAAACAGAGTTCTCATGAGGCAGTACTCCAGGAACCCCTCATCCATCATTGCTGATATATGAGATGAAACGTATTTTATATTTTGGAAATAATACATCAAAATTCAAGAGTCATGGTAACTCATGTTAACATTTTCATTTTCAAAGATGTGATAGGCAAATTTGCTTTTTATTTCCTGGATGGCTAGTTCACTGGCAGCACAGTTTGGGAGATTATCTATCTAAACAATTTGTAATGTTGTGTTTCTCAAATGATGGTCTTCAGACTACCTATAGCAAAATTAGCTGCACTTCTGAATCTCCAGATTTCTCTACTAAGCTATCATGAATGAGAATCCAGGGTGGAGGACAAAGTTGTGTTTTGAGCAAGCCCGTTGCCTGCATCTTTTACACAGCAAAGTTTGAAACACAAGAGTATAAGCACAGGTCATCTGGGTAACCTTCCTACCAACCATGAACAGCAAATGCTGATGGAGTAACCTGGTGAAGTTACTTTTCCTTAATGATATTGGAAAGTGTTGAAAGTGCTAGTCTCTCAGTCATGTCCGACTCTTGGCAACCCCATGGACGGTAGCCCACCAGGCTCTTCTGTCCATGAAATTCTCCAGGCAAGAATACTGGATGGAGTGGGTAGCTATTCCCTTCTCCAGAGTATCTTACCAACCTAGGGATTCAACCTGGGTCTCCCAAATTGCAGGCAAATTCTTTACTGTCCAAGCCACCAGGGAAGCCCCTAATGAAAATTAGCTTCTTTGCATTTAGAACTTTAGGAAGATATCTATTAGCTGAGATAAAATTTAACAAAGTGTGCTTGCTAAGTGAAAAACAAATACATACATTTGTATAATTTTAAAATAATATATTGATACAACTATTTGTGTCTGATGTTAATTAGCAGTGATTTAGACTAGATGTGGTTTCCCTCATGGCTCAGAAGGTAAAGAATCTGCCTGCAATACAGGAGACCTGGGTTTGATCCCTGGACCGAGAAGATCTCCTGGAGAAGAGAATGGTAATCCACTCCAGTATTGTTGCCTGGAGAATCCCATGGACAGAAGAGCCTGGTAGTCTACAGGCCTTGGGGTCAGAAAGAGTCAGACACGGCTGAGAGACTAACACTTTCACTTTCACACTTAGACTAGATGAGGGTGAACATTCTGCCAGGCACAGCCAGGGTGTTCCTCCTTTTTACACTCTCTTTCCCTTTCACCTGCTAGTGTTATGTCACTGTGTCAATCTTATTCCTTCTGCTAATGTGTTCTGTAACCCCAGTTTAAGCCTGTCCATTATAACTCCCTCATAAAAAAAAAACAAAAACATTTAATTAAATTATGCTTGATTTTCCCTTCTAGTGATGCAAAACAAAGTAACATGCCATCCAGCATTTCGAATGAAGGAAAATGGTTTCCATCAGTGGCCAGATTCTAATTGTATATATCTTGTTTAACATCATATTCCGAGCTACTAAGTGAAGTGAAGTGAAGTCGCTCAGTCGTGTCCGACTCTTCGTGACCCCGTGGACTGTGGCCTACCATCCTCCTCCGTCCATGGGATTCTCCAGGCAAGAGTACTGGAGTGGGTTGCCATTTCCTTCTCCAGGGGATCTTCCCAACCCAGGGATTGAACCCGGGTCTCCTGCATTCCAGGCAGACGCTTTAACCTCTGAGCCACCAGGGAAGCCCCAGAACTACTAATAGTCAAGCTAAATAATAAAATTTAAACCATCCTCTACCATTTCCCCCTAATATATGCTTTTTATCTTTTGCACCTTTCCTCACTTTACTTCTTCTGCCTAATATGTCTGTGTTCTCCTTATGTCTTAACTCTCCCTCACTTTTTGCCTTTCTAGATAAAACATTTTCTGCCTATAATTATGCATTTACCATGACTCTCTTATGACAGTCAAGTATACCTTATATTTTCTTGTATTTATAATAGTGCAACCCTTTATTTATACACAAATATCTCCAGGACCAGATTCTCTTTCCTTTCCCAGTACATGTATGCAGTAGGTGCTCAGTTATACTTGCAAAATTAACAAGTTAATAGACGATCAAAGAAGTCAACTCTGAGAGGATTGACTAGGGGTAAATTCCTTTTGCCTAGTCATACCTGTAAAATGATCTTGCTGGGGAAAGTTTTTCCCTGACTTAGACAGAGAGTCACGCCATCAGTCCTGAATCATCACTATCCACGGGACATTTCATCTATGCAGAGGACCATGGTGACCCGGTAAACACAAAGTGTAGGGAAGAAACTCAATTATTTCTTTGTGACTCATTGACATTTTACTTCAGTAAGCACTTGTGCATTTAATTGCTCTTTACAGAAGTTTTAGAGATAATTAAGGAGTTATAATGCCTAAAACAATATAAAAATTGTAAAACATTAATAATGGACTATAAGATTTTATGATAAGGATGGGAAGTTGGATGGGGGAAGATGTGCCATGTATTTAAAAGAAATTGAACCTATCCTCAGAGCAACTGTGGACGATACACTCAGTCTATTGACAGGCATTAACATGAGGCAGACTGAGGTTTGGTGAAACTGGTCCAAGTATTCCCAATGATTGATTAAAACAAAAACAAAAAAGGCCAGAATGTTTAATAGTTTTGTTTTTTGAAAGCCACATTTGAGGAAAATACATGTCTCAGAATATTTCATTCTTATGTCTTATGAAAGTGAAAGTGAAGTCTCTCGGTCGTGTCCGACTCTTTGCGACCCCATGGACTGGAGCCTACCAGGCTTCTCCATCCATGAGGTTTTCCAGGCAAGAATACTGGAGTGGGTTACCATTTCCTTCTCCAGGGGATCTTCCCAACCCAGGGATCGAACCCGGGTCCCCCACATTGGAAGCAGGCGCTTTAACCTCTGAGCCACCGTCTTATAGATTACCCTAAAGAAGAGTCAGCTCTCTGCCTTAATTGCCAAAGACTAAGTAAACATTTATTCCCTGAGGCAGTGGACATTGAAGACGTGTTATGAGAGTAAAGATTATCAGAGATAAAACAGTTACTGGGGTGGAATTTTTTTCCTCCAGATCTGCTGTATTTTACATCACCTTACCCCCTTAATTCACGTTATGACACTGAAAAATGCCAAGTAGTCAAATTTAGCTCTTAATTACTTCCCACTCCTAGAAATACTGATATTCCAGAAAGTAAATTAATTTTTCATTTTGTTTCAGATTACTGACTTTTGGTAAAAGGGTTATGCTAATTTTTCTGGTCAAGTGTCAATTGATGAGTCCCATAAAAGCACAAAGTGCTATAAATGTCTTTGGTATTTATCAAATACCTTTAGGAAATTGTGAACTAAATGAATATATTTACCCTGCCTCACTCCCCAAATAAGTGAAAAGAAAAAAATTCTTATTTTATTACTGTATAATAGTCATGACTATACATATTTAGCCTCAATATTACATTTGAGTACATCTTATTAAAATGTGCAAAACATCCAAATATTTTAAAACATTCACAAAAATAATACAAAAAAATTGAGATCCTTTAATGCCACCCTTTGGGAAGCTGTTGGGAAGCTGTTGTTATGCATATTTTCTCTGAACTTGCATTGAAATATGCATAAATTCACATGACAGTTTGGTAAATGTATTTTCCTAAGATGCCATGCATTTCAAGAAGTGTATGATTTGGCAATTACTAAAGAAATTATTCATTTCTCTTGTATAAAAAATAGTTGCATTAAATACATGTAACATGTCAGAACGTGACTTATGGTTGCCTCTAGCAATAGCAATGTATGTTCCCTGCTCGTTCAATTTAATAATACATTTTCAATACTAAATAAATTAGGTAATAAATTTGTGTTATGTGCCAGAACCTAGAAATAACTCTCTTTTCTGTCTCCCTCACTACCCGCTCCTTTCCTGCCACTTTCTCTGTCTCTGTCTCTCACCTCTCTATCTCTTTTCTCACTTTCTTCAGTGTGCAGTACTCCATGGATGACGACATTTTTGAAAAAAAAAATAAAACAAATATCACGCCAAAAGAAATAAATAATATGAAGGAAACTAGGGCATAAAAATAAATATGACCAATAATTCTCATGCATAAATTCACAATTTGATAATTGTATAAATTTATGTTTGCATTTCAGATGGCTTTGCATCTTTCATTTTATCCTAATAAAATATTCAGTTAAGTTCAATCAATTCTTTGTAACCCTATGGACTGTAGCAAGCCAGGCTTCCCTGCCCATCACCAACTACTGGAGATTGTTCAAACTCATGTCCATCGAGTTGATGTTGCCATCCAACCATCTCATCCTCTGTCATCCCCTTCTCCTCCTCCCTTCAATCTTTCCCAGCATCAGGGTCTTTTCAAATGAGACAGTTCTCATCAAGTGGCCAAAGTATTGGAGTTTCCACTTCAGTATCAGCTCTTCCAATGAATATTCAGGACTGATTTCCTTTAGGATGGACTGGTTGGATCTCCTTGCAGTCCAAGAGACTCTCAAGAGTCTTCTCCCTCCAACACCACAGTTCAAAAGCATCAAATCTTCAGCGCTCAGTTTTCTCTATGGTCCAACTCTCACACCCATACGTGACTACTGGAAAAAACATAGCTTTGACTGGATGGACCTTTGTTGGCAAAGTAATGTCTCTGGTTTTTAATATGTTGTCTAGGTTGGTCACAGTTTTAGTCCCAAGGAGCAAGCATCTTTTAATTTCATAGCTGAAGTCACCATCTGCAGTGATTTTGGAACCCCAAAAAATAAACTCTCTCACTGTTTTCTTTGTTTCCCCAATGGATAATTCTGAGCATTATTGTAATTGTGTGGTAGTTTGAGCATTCTTTGGCATTGCCTTTCTTTGGGATTGGGATGAAAACTGACCTTTTCCAGTCCTGTGGCCACTGCTGAGATTTCCAAATTTGTTGGCATGTTGAGTGCAACACTTTCACAGCATTATATCTTAGGATTTGAAATAGTTCAACTGGAGCTCCATCAACTCCATGAGCTTTGTTTGCAGTGATGTTTCTTAAGGCCCACTTGACTTCAAACTCCAGGATGTCTGACTATAGGTGAGTGATCATACCATCCTGGTTATCTGGGTCATGAAGATCTTTTTTGTATAGTTCTTCTGTGTATTCTTGCCACCTCTTCTTAATATTTTCTGCTTCTGTTAAGAATGTGAAGTCAAGTGGGCCTTAGGAAGTATCACTACGAACAAAGCTAGTGGAAGTGATGGAATTCCAGTTGGGCTATATGCAGGTCAGGAAGCAACAGTTAGAACTGGACATGGAACAACAGATAGGTTCCAAATAGGAAAAGGAGTATGTCAAGACTGTCTGTTGTCACCCTGCTTATTTAACTTATATGCAGAATACATTATGAGAAATGCTGGGCTGGAGGAAGCACAAGCTGGAATCAAGATTAGTGGGAGAAATATCAATAACGTCAGATATGCAGATGACACCAACCTTATGGCAGAAAGTGAAGAAGAACTGAAGAGCCTCTTGATGAAAGTGAAAGAGGAGAGTGAAAAAGTTGGCTTAAAGCTCAACATTCAGAAAACTAAGATCATGGCATCCCATCCCATCACTTCATGGCAAATAAATGGGGAAACAGTGAAAATAGTAGCTGACTTTATTTTTCTGAGCTCCAAAATCACTGCAGATGGTGATTGCAGCCATGAAATTAAAAGACATTTACTCCTTGGAAAGAAAGTTATGACCAACCTAGACAGCATATTAAAAAGCAGAGACATTACTTTGCCAACAAAGTTCCCTCTAGTCAAGGCTATGGTTTTTCCAGTGGTCATGTATGGATGTGAAAGTTGGACTATAAAGAAAGTTGAGGGCCAAAGAATTGATGCTTCTGAACTGTGGTGTTGGAGAAGACTCTTGAGATTTCCTTGGGCTGCAAGGAGATTCAACCAATCCATCCTAGAGTAGATCAGTCTTGGGTGTTCATTGGAAGGGCTGATGTTGAAGCTGAAACTCCAATGCTTTGGCCACCTGATGCAAAGAGCTGACTCATTTGAAAAGACCTTGATGCTGGGAAAGACTGAAGGCAGGAGGAGAAGGGGACGGCAAAGGATGAGATGGTTGAATAGCATCACCAACTCGGTGGACATGGATTTGCGTGAACTCTGGGAGTTGGTGATCGACAGGGAGGCCTGGCGTGTTGTGGTTCACGGGGTTGCAAAGAATCAGACATGACTGAGTGACTGAACTGAACTGAAGTGTTAAGTCCATACTTTTTCTGTCCTTTATTGTTCCCTTCTTTGCATGAAATATTTCCTTGGTATCTCTAATTTTCTTGAAGAGATCTCCAGTTTTTCCCATTCTATTGTTTTCCTCTATTTCTTTGCAATAAATAAAATATTGGGAGCATCTGAAATATTGCTTTGACTATTCAATATCAATCGAAATCAGGGCTCATTGAAGTCAGATTGTCAATGGTTCAAATGGGAAGTGACAATTAGTAACATATTTAGTTGGAGAATGTGCTTTTTCTACATGTATAGAATATATATTTATATAGACCAGCTTTCTTGACTTCCATATTGTGTCTAGAAACCAAAAAGTAGATCATATTGGTAAACCAATTCCCCCATTTACTGCACCAGCTTTGTGGCTTATCCTTTATTTTTTGTAATCTTTTAAACTATTCTCTTCCTCTGTCCTAGTACAGAAATACAAGCAGTTGAAAAGGATTTGCCTGCTTAGACCTCAAAGATGAAGAGTCAGTTATCTGTCAGTGTGCAGCTAATGTGAAGTCATCACTGGTGAAGTCTGAGTACATATACATATATTTGTCTGCCAAGGAAAAAATGGGATTTTCATAAAGCACATGATTGCTCATGTGGGGCATAGTATAGTAAAAGCAGCAGAAGTGTTAGAATTCAATAAATACAAGTATAAACCCCAGTTTTCCCACTGATCAGCTCTGTGTTCTCTGAAAGTTCTGATTCAAATTTTCAACTAGTAAAAATGATGGTGCTGTAATATTTAAATATGCAATCCAGGGGCTCACTAAATATTTACTGAATACTCTTATCTCATTCCCTGTAGATCTAAACTTGCTTCTCTACAGTCTCTCTGTTGACTATAATTTAGCCTCCTCTTCCAGTGTAAGTCAGACTTAGAAATGAAGGTCAGTTGAAAGGAGAGTGGACATTGGCGTAGGTCTTTCTTGCCCTAGGCCCATCCTATAGGGTTAAGGGACCACCTTTCTGTACCAAAGGAAAGACCTGATGTCCTAGCTGATGTCTCTCTTCTACTCCAGTTTCCACTTTTGCTTGGTCCTGGTGAACCCTCCTTCCACTAATGCATTCAGGGTGAGGGTGGTAATAGCTTTCCTGTCCTGGCAGTTCCAGAGCATTTCAGCATTACTTGCCTTCCTCAGCCTGCTCTCACCTTTGCAAATAATCTCTTTATATACAAGGGGATGGAACTCTCTCAAAAGTCCATTTTCAATGTGCCATCTATTCTCCACCTGGAATACTGATCAAATCATTTTTGTCATTATATTCTGAAATATAATGAGCGGTTCCATTGAATGCCATGTCAAGTGTTATTATGAACAAGTTTTATATTATTGAGACTGTGAAAGCTATCAAGTGATACATGAAAAATGCACAGCCTTCAATCTTGTGAGGCTTGTGGATAATTATCTAAAATGTCAGACTTCTTAAAGGGACTGAAAAATGTTTACATCCGTTGGTGTGTGTGTATGTGCTCAGTCGTGTCCAAGTCTTTGCAACCCCGTGGATTATATAGCCTTCCAGGCTCCTTTGCCCATGGAATTTTCCAGATGAGAATACTACAGCAGGTTGCCATTTCCTCTTCCAGGGGATCTTCCCAACCCAGGAATCAAACCTGTGTCTCTTATGTCTCCTTCATTGGCAGGAAAATTCTTTATCACTAGCGCCACCTGGGAAACCCAATTAGCAAGTACAATTAGCAAATTTAATAGGTTATTTTTAAACATTGCACAAACTATATATATATAAATGCAAACATAACATGAAAATCAGTTTTATCTTTTGTATTCATGAGAAGGTAAAAAACTATGTTATACATGTCTTCCTGGGAGTGGCTAGAATGGGGATTGCAGAGAAAGAGGCTTCTGCCTTCAGCCCTGGCATGATCACAGATCTGATCAAATTCATTCTGACCTGCCCAAAGCCAGGGAGGCCAGTGGCATGTCCACCATGGGAGCTCGTTCCACACTGGCCAAGATAAACAGAATGTATTCAACTGAATGACAAAAATAGAAGATACTCTGGGTTGGGCTTAATGAATAAAATATTTTGGCAAAAGATAAAAGAGAGAAGGAGCAAAATATGTTTTTAATTTAAAATGCTATAAATCATATCAGTTAAATAATTTAGGTGGCATGACTTTTAAAAATTACACGTTGGCTGATATTTTTCAGTCATTTTCTCTGAAGCAGTATAACACATATCAGAGAAAATCAGCTGATTCACTTTTACAAAGCAGGAGAAAAATAAATTAGGATGAGAGTTTCTCCTCCAAGTAAATGTTGAGAAAATGAGCATTCATTTTCCCGATGTTTCCTATCAGTGAGATTTCCAATACCCCATGGTTTCAGGCAATTCACTCCTTCTACTTCATTTGGTTGACCCAGGCATTGGGATTGATTGCTACAGGTTTAATATAGCTACAGCTAATGGCTTGTAGATTGTTTTATAATCAAGCCTTGCTTAAGGTTTCTATTCAAGTTTGCCCCAGGAATCAGATTGTCAGAGTGTCTGGGACAAATGAGTTTCTCCACGTCAGGTGTAATTCCTGGACAAGATAGCACAGTAGTTATTTATTCCAGGGCCCACTAAAATAATAAAACCAAACAAAAATGGATATAAACAATTACAAGTACTTTAAGTGAAAAGGCCACTAGGGATAAAAGATATTGTTTCACAGTCTGTTGGTGACATAACAGACTACAAAGATTCTGAAAGTATGTGATGTTTTTCACTTAGAGTATCAGCTGTAACTTTTGCAGATATCAATCTAACAACCTTGAATTTCTTTCAGATTTGGAGCTCGTTTGATGACTTGGACTTTTTTTTTTTTTTTTCCAAATGAGTATCTTATAAATTTAAATGCTAAGAGTGAAAACAACAAATTGATCCCCAATTTCTGGGTCACCCTTATTATGGAGCTAGAATGTGTTCTCTCAGATTATATTTTTAAATAACTCTTACACTGTGCCTGTGGTGTGTTTCTTGTATCTCTAGCTGACATAATTACCTCAAATGACTAAAAGTTTATTCATATTCCCCAAATATGTGTTTGAAAAGTGAAAGTGAAAGACATCACTCAGGCTCAGTCATGTCCCACTCTTTGTGACTCCATAGACTGCAGCCCACCAGGCTCCTCTGTCCATGGGATTCTCCAGGCAAGATGCTGGAGTGGGTAGCTATTCCCTACTCCAGGGGATCTTCCTGACCCAAGGATCAAACCCAGGTCTCTCACATTGCAGGCAGATTCTTTAGCAGCTGAGCAACAAGGAAAGCCCATGTCTGAATGTCTATTTGATATATCTTAAATAATGCATAGTCAAAGCAATTACATAAGAGAGGCTTTTGTAAATTTTAAATAGTGATAAAATTTAAAGGAATACCAAAGAGTCTCAAACTGACTCTTGAGCAGGAAAAATTAGCTAAGGATGAGGAATGCAATTTTGAGAAGATTCTACGTCATCCATTTATTTGTTTCTAGTTGAGACTGATGATGTACTGATCCGGCTTAATCAATGTGAGAACATAATTGGTTACTCTTACCAGTGGAAAACTGTGCCATTTTCCAATCTTTGCTCACAAAGAGTCTGAAACAAACTTCTTAGTTTTGAACCAATAGATTTTATTCATATATCTGATATTGTTGTTATTCAGTCCCCCAGTCATGTCCGACCCTTTGCGACCCTATGGACTGAAGTGGACTGACAAGGACTCCCTATCCCTCATCATCTACCAGAGTTTGCCCAAGTGAAAGTGAAGTCGTTCAATTGTATCTGACTCTTTGCGACCCCATCGACTGTAGCCTACCAGGCTCCTCTGTCCATAGGATTTACCAGGCAAGAGTACTGGAGTGGGCTGCCATTTCCCTCTCCAGGGGATCTTCCCAACCCAGGGATCAAACCCAGGTCTCCTGCATTACAGACAGACGCTTTACCATCTGAGCCACCAGGGAAGCATTTGCCCAAGTTCATGTTTATTGCAAATGTGATGCTGTCCAGCCATCTCATCCTTTGACAGTCTCTTCTTCTGCCCTTGATTTTTCCCAGCATCAGGGACTTTTCCAATCAGTCATCTATTTGCATCGGATGAGCAAAATACTGGAGCTTCAACTTCAGCATCTGTCCTTCCAGTGAATATTCAGGGTTGATCTCCTTTAAGACTGACTGATTTAATCTCCTTGCTGTACAAGGGACTTTCAGGAATCTTCTCCAGCTAGAGAAGGCATCAATTTTTCAGCCTTCTTCCTTCTTCATGGTCCAGTTCTCACAATCATACAGGACCACTGGGACCAGCATAGCTTTGACTCTATGGACCTTTGTTGGCAGAGTAGTGTCTCTGCTTTTCAACACACTGCCTAGGTTTGTCACAACTTTCCTGACAAGAAACAATCGTCTTCTGATTTCATAGCTGCAGTCACTGTCCGCAGTGATTTTGGAGCTCGAGAAGAGGAAATCTGTCACTACTTCCACATTTTACCCTTCTATTTGCCATGCACCAATAGGGCTGGATACCATGATCTTAGCTTTTTTAATATTTAGTCTTAAAGCAGTCCTTTCACTCTACCCCTTCACCTTCATCAAGAAGCTCTTTGCTTTCTGTCATTAGAGTGGTATCATCTGCACATCTGAGGTTGTTGATGTATCTTCTGCCTATCTTGATATCTAATATAACCAGATATTTTTACATGTATTTATTTATAAATACAATACACTCAAGTATATCTTATTAGATTCTGAACTGAGAGCATTTGAGATAAATAGCATTATAAATATAACTAAAACCGTAAACTAAGTCATATTGACATCAGATGGCTAAACTCAAAATGTTGAAACATATCATTCCTGGTTTAACATCTTACATCCAAATATTTCTTTTCAGTGTGTCTGGTGCTTTGACTTATGTATTAAAATGCTAGTTGGCATAAATATTTAAAAGATGAGCATTTCTTTACCTCAGTATGTTTTAGACTTACTATTAATGAAGGATTATCTTTTTGATTAAACTCAAACCAAGAATCAATTCAAGGAAAGAATAAAAAAAATCTCCAAGCTTTGAGAATACTTTGGATATGGGTATGTGAAGCAGATAGATGATGCTTACATTAATTATAAACAATGATGCAGCTTTATTTATGTGACTGTGCAAATTATGATTTTTTCATTAGTATACATTTATATATAGTAAAATTATAAATACTTTAATAACTGATCATTTTCCTCCAATCACATATTTTCTACCAGGTTTCACCTCTCCTTGTCCCTCTTTGTTGTTGTTGTTGTTCATTTTGACATGCAAAAATAATTGCAACTTGTAATACATGTTTTTCTCATCATCTTTCAGTCATTTGTTATTTTGACCAAGGTTAGTCAAAGGCTTTGCTAGTTTCAACTTATTTATTTTTAATAATTTGGAATCTGTGATTATTTAAAATCAACATGAAAATAAAAGTATAAATTGTGGTTTTTGTTGTTGACTTTTAAAGAAATTACTCATTTTTAATTGGAAGATAATTGCTTTACAATATTGTTGGTTTCTGTTCAGCAACATGAATCAGCCGTCAGTATACATATGCCCCTCTCTCTTGAACCTCCCTCCCATCTCCCATCCCATTCCATGCCTAAAGGCCTAGTGCTTCTTTTTTTAGGGGAAATTGTGACAACAGAGATGAAAACTAGAGAAATACGTAAGATGAGCAATATATAGACATTAAGCATCTTTATAAATTAAAATTCACTTATTTAGTTTAAAAATATAAATTTACGTTATTAGTAATGTTATTTGACTTGTTTTTAAATTATCATCTTTGATATATTTATATCAAACAGTAAAGAAAAAAAAGGTTTGAATACAAGGTTTGAATTTGCCCTTCTGATAGATGGAGACCTCTGAATTAAAGCCATTAGTAAAAATCCTCTCCTCCTATGTTTTCAGTATTTATAATTCTTATTTGAGATGCCTTGAATTTTTGAGGACTAAAAGTCTCCTTGTCACACATTACTATTTTAATTTTAACACAAAACAACTCTGTTTTGAAGAGCATCAGAATAGATAAACTATCAGGACATTCACATTTATAT
>SJYQ01003347.1:752975-781673 GCA_006410935.1 Redunca redunca | reverse complement strand
TTCTTCACAGTCCAACTCTCACATCCATACATGACCACAGGAAAAACCATAGCCTTGACTAGACAGACTTTAGTCGTCCCCATAATACATCCTACAGAACAATGCTAGTTTGCTGCTTAAGACTAAACATTTGAAAAAAGAAGAAATATATATTAGTGTTTACCTTGGCAAATACAATTGTCTTCAGTTGATTAGAGCAGATACTTTGTTTTCAGGTGATGTGGGCTCTACTGAGTTGAATTTACTTCTGGACTTTAAATCCTATACAATGTAAGCAAAGGGAATACAATGTAAAGTCAAATTGTTCTATACAGCAGATTTGAAGTTTATGTGCTTAACAAATGAATTATAATACTCAAGCATCTATTAATAATGAAAAGATAACGTTAGATAAGACAGGACTGTCCAGTCTCCCAGAACTAGGATGTATTGCTTTCAAGCATGTGTCTTGAAGAACCAGAGTGTGGAAGGATGACTCAAATTTGAAAAAAAAAAAAAAAAGTTAAGGATGAGCATGAGATAATTTGTTGTGTTATGACCTTCCAAGTAGCTTTTCCATAAATAAAGATGACTTGAAGTAGTATAACAATCTTCCCTTTTGAGAAACAATTGCAGACATGGGCTTAGGATAACTCAAGTGCTATGCCAACTCATAGAAATGATGAAGTTGATATGCTGTGACCTATTGGGGCAGTTTTGAACCAGAAGCATTAGAATAAATTCCATATGCTGGAAATTGAGTAAATGTACTTTGAGTGATGAGTATGATAAATTGGAAAATTTGTGTGTTTATCATCCCTTTCTGGAGAACACCTTTAGCAACAGCAAATGTAAATTAATATGACACTACAAAAAGGATTAGCGGAAAATAGTATGCAGAGTTCCAGGGAGATTAACAAGCAGGGCAGGAGGCATTTTTACAAATCACAGAAAAAATTCAAGTGCCTGTTGGTCTTGAAAAGAATCAGTATTTATCTAGTCCCTTTCATCCAGGAATCTTAGTACATTTCAAAGTATTTCAAATTGCTTTTTACCTCATCATATTGTCATTTAAATCCTACAGATCAAAATAAAAATCAAAGTGCCCTATCTTTATTAAAAACTATAAAATAGGAAAAGCAAGCTAGTGATGAATCCCTCTTGGTAATCACAGACACAAAATGCAAGGAAGATGAGTGAAGAAACACTATGCTTTACTAATACTATGTGGCAGGATAATTTATTGGAAAATTCTTTTGTGTTTTGTTTTCTCTGCTCTGGAAGAATTGGAAAGAGTAAGAGTTCATTGTATGTTGTGCTCTGCATTTTTCCTTCCACTCTGAGTAGGCCTTTGTGTTTCTTTGCCTCAGGGGCTGTTCAGGGCCTCCAGCAGAAGGTATTTGAAAATAACCTCTCTTTCTGGCTTTTGTGGAAGTACAAACCAGGGGTCACAAATTCAAATACCGACAGAGCTAGGCAGCACCTAAGTGAACAAAGCAGACTGGCTTTAATTTTTTCCACACAGGCTCGATTTGGTTCCATGTTGACTTCCGCAGGAACAGTCTTTACTTTCACTAAAGAGTGTTCTTCCATTTTCTTTATAGTTTAAAATTTAATTCATTTTTCTTTTCCTGTTTTGATATTAAAAAAAGAAAAATTACACCAAACAGAGTTAAACAGGAAAACAAAACTTTACTCAAGATTATTACCAAAGGGTCAAAACTGTTGCAACAGGATGGAGAGACTGAACTCAATCTTGCTGAAATAAAAAGTGGGACGAACTAATGAAAATACACAAGAGGATGTGATGGGGAGGCTGAGCTATGTGATTAGACCATCTGTGTTTGTTGATTGTAAGTTATCAAAATTAGGCTCTAGCATCCCACAGAGAATGAGAGTTGGGAACACTAATTCTTTTGATGACTATATTTCAAAAGTAGGGCCCTTCAGTCCTTGAGAAAGACCTTTATGGGCTGTAAAACTACCAAGATCCCGAGAGAAGCTTTACCTCCAAAGGGACAGACAGAGAATTCACAATTGCAAGGTTTCTATTATACCCCAAAGAAATGAGAGGTCAGAGACCAATAGTCAGGGAGAGGTCTCAAATTTAGTCAACCTGAGGGGAACATTATGGCCTTTCAGGTCAAAAATGACCTGGCCAAATGAAAGTCTTTCTGTTATACAAGGAGGGGTGTTTTAGTCACTAAGTCAAGTCCAGCTCTTGAAACTCCATGGACTGTAGCCCTGGCTCCTCTGTCCATGGGATTTCCTAGGCGAGAATACTGGAGTGGATAGCCATGTCCTCCTCCAGGGGATCTTCTTAACCCAGGGATTGTACCCCAGTCTCCTGCATGGCAGGCAGATTCTTGACTGCTGAGCCACCAGCGAACCCCATTCAAGAACAGTAGTGCAATATGATGATAAGTGGTGACCATCAGATTAGTGTCCTGGCAGACACTCGGTACTGATGAGGGAGACTGAAGCTTGTAAGGCTCATCTAGATGGGGCATTGGTGCCATCAATGGGGACTGAAACCCAGTTTTGCCAGATCTGTCCAATATTTGGAAGAATCCAGATTTTTATCCAGGAAATTAGTATAAAATTTTTCATCACTTTGAAATACTAATAAAAGATTTACCAGGCCAGCAAGTCATCAATCTATCCACACTTGCCAGATCTCAGGAAGTAATCTATTAAACATCCTAAAATGAGATGGAAGAGGGGAAATGGACCTTTCTCTGGCTAGAGGTTGGGGATGAAAGAAAAAGAAAAAAGAAAAGGTTCTGGAGGAGGATTAAGGACTGTCTGCATGGGTAACAGATCATGAAATCAACCTGTCTTCCTTCCACTAGAATCAAAGGACTTTAAGGCTTAGGGTCAAATAGATTTGATTTAAAGCTAAAAAAAAAAAAATTCTGATATTTCCTGCAGAGTGAAATTTGTGAAATAAGAATCTTACCCAATACAGTGAGTATGTGACTTGATGATTATCATCACCTATTTCATATAATAGGTATGTGCAGTGAGGAGAAGGGGATGTGATTCATATTCTCCTGTCCAGATGTGCGGAAAGGTAATGTTATTTGCTTTCTATAACTTATGTCATTTTTTATTAGCGTTTATTTCTACTTATAGAATAGAGTTTAGGGGGTTGAAAGATTTCAACTTGTCAAATAGTACCTCAGTCCTCCCATTTTTCAAATTTTGCATTCTCAGTTTCTTTTGAATTCAGTCAGAATTTTAAAGTTAAAGCATCAAATTAAGGATGTTTCTCCTGTTTCAAAAAGGACCCTTTTTCTCCTCCCTGTCTTCCTTTTTCATGAAGCCTTCGGGTGCAGGGAAGTATATATTCTTAGTGGAAGAAGGCAACTCAAAAGTGTCCACTAGAATGTGATTGATCTGATACTGTATATTGGGAATCAAACTTCGAGTCAGGATTACATCATGGGAAACAATATATGTGGAGTTTAAGAGCATAGACAAGGAGATATTATTCCCTGGACTCATGGCCCAGCTTGGGCTTCCCCAGTGGCTTAGCAGTGAAGAGATGCAGGAGACTCAGCAATGCAGGTAGATATAAGAGACATAGTTTCAATCCCTGGGTAGGGAAGATCCCCTGGAGGAGGGCATGGCAACCCACTAGTATTCTTGCCAGGAAAATCCCCTGGACAAAGGAGCCTCACAGGCTGCAGTCCCTGGGGTCACAAAGAGTCAGACATGACTAAAGCAAACGAGCATGATACCCATGACAACGGGAAATTACTTAAACTTTCTTGGTCTTAATTTTATCATGTGTAGAAGAAGGGTAACTTACACTAGTACCTACTTGTACAGTTTTTAAAAGATTTCATTATTGTATACAAGCACCTAGTAAGTGGCAAGTTCTAGATAGATATTATCACTAAATTACCAGCTGAGGGATGGTTGGTAGTGTGGTATTTACATCCTTAGGGCTGTTGTCGTCGCTTCCAGTGAGGGCAATCCATACCACAGTACATTCCTTACCCCAGAACATAGTTATTCTTGTCAATATCTTCTTAACTGTACCAAAAGTTCTTAGCTGTGTTCTCGTCACCATAATCAACACATAAGACATCTGTGAGTTTGGTTAACTCAATTGTAATAAGTAACCTAATTAGTATGAACATTTATGATATGCAGAAAGCAGAATGAGAACAGGAGATGGGAGGAGGGGTTACTCAGAAATTGTAAAAGCATAGTCACCTTTTGGACTTCCCTGGTGACTCAGTGGTAAGGAATCTTCCTGCCATGCAGGAGATACTCTGGGTTTGATTCTTGGGTTGAAAAGATCCCCTGGGGGAGAACAGGGCAGCCCACTCCAGTATTCTTGCATCTGAAGTCCCATGAACAGAGGAGCATGGTGGGCTATAGTCCATGAAGTCACAAAGAGTTGGACATGACTGAAGCCACTGAGCATGCACAGTCTACCTTTTAAGAGTTGAATTTTTAAATGAAGATGGAAACAACTATATTCATATGTGTAATACCAGAAACAAGGCAAAAGCATTATAAACAAATTATGATACTCAAACAAAATAAGAAACTATGAATTTCCACTGAAGAAATATCTCCAAAAAGAGGAGGAAACAGAATGAGTTGGTATCATCTCCTTGTTTTTATCAGATAGAGAAAAGCCATGTATAAAATAGAGTACACATCATTAGGGAATAAGTGAAAATTTTCCTTTTCTGAGAATTCTGAATTGAGATCTGCTTTGGGGTTAGAACTAGAAATGAAGATTGGATTAGTTAAAGCAACGAATATCAGAAGACATGCTCTGGTCTTTGCTCCCTAAGCAAAGAAGAACTTTAAAGGTACATGAAGGTATGAAGAAACAAATTTGTATTTAAGGAAAAATACTCCTTGGATAGCATGTAAAGGAAAAATAATTAGAAACATGGATGAAGCAGTTTCTCCCACAAATTATTTCCTAATGAGCTTTTAAATTTATTTCTATGTTGGGTACAATTGGGATCTGTTTCTTTAATTTGTCAGAATTTCTTGGAAGAAAAGGGTGGTTGAAGAACCTCCCTGGGATGAGATACCAAGTTTTCTACTCTGAATTGTATTCTTTTTCACATCTTCAACTTAACTTAAAAAAAAAAAAAGTATCACAAAATAAATTAATTCTGAATTGATTTTGAGTGACTTAAACTGAATTATAATAGAGGCAAAATGAAAATGAGAGGAAATGAAAAAAGTCTCTATTATTAAGTAAAGATATGAAACTCAAAGGCTATTGTCACAAAACAAGTAAAGGTTGAGTGTTAATCAAGAGCTCTAGGTTGTGGGTGCAATTGGATGGAAGCTTCAGTTTGAATAAGAAGAAGCCAAAGACTCATCTACTAAAACTATCTCTTTCCCAGAAGGTCATGATGGTCACCATTTCACTTAAAGATCTTTTACAGAAAATGTGCTGATTCCAGAAAATGTTTATGTTATTGTAAAGGCATTCTCCCAAGTATAAGAACTCTGCAAGATTTCTTAGAAATTCTATCCCTTCTTTTATATTTTAGTGCATAGAGTTCTGTTGATTACACTCGTCTTTTCTGATCTATGCTCATTATATTTTCTTTTCCCTTTAAAGCTGATGGTCCTTCTCCTCCTGTATCCATCAGCAAGTTTCCTATGTGTTTTCATGAAATGTGTACTGTTGTTTTGCGGGCATGTATTTTAATGCACATAAATTGACTATGTCATACATCTCATTTGTCTTACCATTTTCCACCAAGCATTAAACTTTGAAATTCCCTTCATGTTTTTATGTGCAGATATATTCCATTGCTTATGACTTCTACTTGAATTCCATGGAGTGTATTAATTATACTTTACTTATCCATTCTGACAGTGATGGACACCATGATTAACTCTAATTCCCTGAACTCACAAGAATGCTGTCACAAATACTTTTGTTTGTTTCCATTAGAAATCTCTACAAGAATCTCCTAGGAGTGGCACTGTTGGGTTACAGACTGTGCTTATTCCTACAAATTATAAGTAATTTGATCTCCAGAATGGAGATGCCAATCTTGTCTCTCAACTAAGGGTACATCAATATTCTGCCATCCTCACATTCTTACTAACACTTGCAATGATCCAGCTTTCTAACAGATTAAAAGTGACATGCTTTCATGCTCAATTGTTTAATTACTAAATTAATAAATGAATTTGAGCATGTCTAAAATGTGCTTGTTAGCTTTTGTTTCCTCTTTTATGAATTGAAAGTTCCATTTTTTTCTAATAAACTGATACACACAAGCTAATATGCAAAAGTTCATTGCTTATTCCGCATACAAGTAAGTCCCCTTATCATTTTTGTTGTTGCTGCCGTTCAGTTGCTAAGTCATATCTGACTTTTTGTGATGCCATGAACTGCAGCATGACAGGTTCCTTGTCCTTCACTGTCTCCTGACATTTGCTCAAACTCATGTCCACTGGGTCAATGATGCAATCCAATCATATCATCCTCTGTCACCCCTTCTCCTCTTGCTTTCAATTTTTCCCACCATCAGGGTCTCTTCTAATCAGTCAGCTCTTCAAAACAGGTGACCAAAGTATTGGAACCTCAGTATCAGCATTGGTCCTTCCAGTGAATATTCAGGGTCTATTTCCTTTAGGATTGACTGATTTGACCTCCTTGCAGGCCAAGGGACGCTCAAGAGTCTTCTCCAACACCACAGTTCAAAAGCATCAATACTTTGGCGCTCAGCCTTCTTTATGGTCCAACTCTCACAGCTAGCTGTACATGACTAGTGGAAAAATCATAGCTTTGATAATACAAACCTTTGTCAGCAAAATGATTTCTCCATTTTTAAATACACTGTCTAGTTTTGTCATAGCTTTTCTTCCAAGAAGCAAGTGTCTTTTAATTTCATGGCTGCTGTCACCATCCACAGTGATTTTGGAGCCCAAGAAAATAAAATCTGTCACTATTTCTACTTTTTCCCCATCTATTTGCCATGAAGTGATGGGACCAGATGCCATGATCTTAATTTTTTTAAATTTGAGTTTTAAGCCAGCTTTTTCACTCTCCTCTTTCATCCTCATCAAGAGGCTCCTTAGTTCCTCTTCATTTTCCTCCTTTACAGTAGTATCCTGTGCATATCTGAGATTGTTGATATTTCTCCCAGCAACCTTGACTCCTGCTTGCGAGTCATCCAGCCCTGCATTTCACATGATGTACTCTGCATAGAAGTTAAATTAGGTCTTGGAAAAATAGCTTTAAAATATATTGTCTGCTGTTTTTGATCCTAATACTTTTTAAATGAGCACAAAATTTTAAGCATTTGTTGTAATCTAATTTTCAGTATTTTACCTTTTCTGTTTGCTTTGATGTTTTCTTGTTAGAAATTCTTTCCCACCCTAAGATAACAAAGATAATTCTATGATCTCAAGTTAATTTCAACACTTAACCATCTGGTATTTACCAAATATCCATTTTAATTATTTCTATGTTCTACTTTGAAGCCCCTATCTGTTCAAGATAATCTATTATAATTAATCATTTACATGTCTTTAAAATGGGGAAACATGAAGATAAGAAAGGATAAAGATTCACCTTAAATAAAAAAATTAAGATGTAGGATTCTTTGACAGAGATGAATACAAAGAAGGGCATATTCACTAGGGTTAAATCACAAAACAGATAATGAATAGGGGAGCCATGGACTGAATTGTGATCTCCCACTCCCACCCGATTCGTATGATTTAGTCCTAATCCCCACTATATCAAGATTTGACCTTTAAATAGACAAGTTAAAACGAGGCCATGTGGGTGACCCTGATTCAGCCTGACTAGTGTCCTTATAAGCAGTGATTAGTACGCATAGAAAGAGACACCAGGGATGGGCCTGCGCAGAGGAAAGGCCCGGTGAGAGCACAGTGAGAAGGGGGCTGTCTACAAGTCAAGGAGTGACCCAGGGAGAACCCAGCCCTACTGGCACATTGATCTTGGACTTCCAGCCCCTAGAAGGAAGAGAAAGGAACATCTGTGGTTTAAGTCACCCAGTCCGTGATACTTTGTTTCAGCAGCCCAAGCAAACTGATTGATTGCTGTTGTTCAGTCAGCTGTGTCCAGCTCTTCGCAAGCCCATGCACTGTAGTGTGCCAGACGTCCCTGTCCTTCACTGTCTCCCAGAGTTTGCTCAAACCCATGTCCATTGAGTCAATGATGCCATCCAACCATCTCATCCTCTGTTGTCCCCTTCTCCTCCTGCCTTCAATCGTTTCCAGTATCAGGGACTTTTCTAGTGAGTTGGCTCTTTGCTTCAGGTTGCTGAAGTATTGGAGCTTCAACTTCAGCATCAGTCCTTTCAGTGAATATTCAGGATTAATTTCCTTTAGGATTGATTGGTTTGATCGCCATACTGTCCAAGAGTCTTCTCCAGCACCACAGTTTGAAAGCATCAGTTCTTCAGCATTCAGCCTTTTTTGTGATCCAATTCACACAACCATAGATGACTACTCAAAAAACTATAACTTTTACTAAACAGACCTTTGCCATTCAAGTGGTATCTCTGCTTTTTAATATGCTAAGTTTGTCATAACATTCTTCTAAGGAGCAAGCATCTTTTTCTGAGCACAGTCAAATCAGCAGTGATTTTGGAGCCCAAGAAAATAAAGTCTGCTACTGTTTCCATGTATGAACATGCAAGGAAACTTTAAGTTTTCAGAAAACATTCTTATTGCCAAATACTAGAAGATGATTACTCAAGATAAATGATGACAATATCATCTTCTGAAAAGACTTGCAGCTACTAAGTGGTAAATGCTAAATTATATTGTACTTCAACTGGTGTTTAACAGATGGGGTTTGGATTGTTAGTTCATTTCTAGATCTGACTTCCATGTTTTATTGACTATGGTTCATTGTTTACTTAGCTATGCTGTTGTAAAAAGATACATCATGAAGTCTTGGCTAAATAATGCAGCAGAAAACCAATTCACTTTTACCCAAATAAAAGCAGCTATTAGGTTAACACCCCTTAGGTAACAATTTTGAACAAGCTTAGGTCCACTCTATCAAATAAATTGTTTGTTCTTTAACCAAACGTAAGTTAAAGAGTGATTGCTATTTCTTGTTTCCCTTGATTCTCTATTTCCCAAATAATAGTTCTTTGGAATAACAGTGAGTCCTGTCCTTATGCAAATAAAAGTGAAGCAAATTCCCACTTGTTATCAACGCTTTGACAGCAGAAGCTTAAGTTCAAAAATGATGTTTTTTGCTTAAATAGACCTCTTTCAACCTTTAGAAACTCTGTCGGCCTGAGATAGGTTTCTTAATATATTCAATGCTTTGATGATAACCAGAGCAAGGGCTGTATGCAACTGTCAATAAATACACATGGCGAGAAAAAGCATTATGAAATAGCTCAAGATAAAATTTATTGGTGACAACTGGAACCCCTATCATCAGTCAACTGTCTCCTTTCATTTCACCTAGGTATATTGCCTTTATTTATTTTCTTAAAACTTGCCGAGGAGCACACTGCAGAAGCTAAAAAAATGGGAAGGACTCCCTCACTGATTTACAGGATGCACAAGCCTTCCGGCCTTAACTAGACTGAAGTTTGCCTGAGTAATTCTTATATACCTAAATGATGATGCCTTCTTAGAGTGGTGATAAAACACCACCTCAGTCCCACGTTAAAGCAGTCAGGCGTAGAGGACAGACCCCTTCTCTCATGCTCACTCATGATGATAAGATTGTATATCACCAGGACAACAGAATGTCGGATTCAAGATAAGAAACGCCTCTCCATTCTCTCACATACATCGAGCAAAAACATTTCAAAGCTCGCCAGCTCTCTAGGAGGAATCAGAAGTCGATTCTCACCAGGTGACAACCATTTCACTCAGCCCCATCAGAATGCTGTGTAACTGCAGGCCAATTTGAAATACATTCAGATGATTTGGCTTGGAGAATCTTACAATCTTATCTTTATTTGCACAGAATTGGGTCGGCAGCTGGGAGCTGTAAATTGTGAACCTGTGTCTGAAGGCGGCCTCTCTGTCTCATCCTCGCCCTCTGGCCCCCTCCCTCTTTTCTCCCCCCTCTCTCCCCCTTCTGTGCCATTCTAGCCCCCACTCCCACCCCCTTTCATTGTTGCAAGGAGCATGGCACTGGTGTTACGCTGATCTAGATGCAAATCCTGATTTTGGCACTTAATATTTGAGCGACTGTCAACAACGTGTTTAACTTTCTGAACTTTGTTGTTGTTGTTTAGCTGCTAAGTCACGTCCAATTCTTTTGTGACCCCATGTACTCTAGCTCAACGGATTCCTCTGTCCGTGGGATTTTCAAAGCAATGATACTGGAGTGGGTTGACATCTCCTTCTCCAGGGGATCTTCCTAATCCAAGGATTGAACCCGTGTCTCCCACACTGCAGGCAGATGCTTTACCACTGAGCCACCTGAGAAGCCTGAACTTTAATGTATTCCTCTGCAAAATGAAGCTAAGAATGATTACCTCATAGGCTGCTTGTAAGGTCTAATTTAAATTATATATGAAGTACTCAGATACATGCCCAGTGCCTGGAAAATATTTGTCTCCATAAATGTTAATATATTCAACTTCCATCCTTATGTTAGATTTTTCAAAAAGTGTTTCATAGATCTCAAAGATTATTAACCACAATTTTCAAGAATATCTAAGAAGAGAGATGAACTTGTTTTGCTTCAAAATACCATGAGAATCTGATGTCTTTTAAGAAGATATCGTTCTTAGTAAGAGTTGGAAATTCATGTAAGATGAGCCTTGAGTACCTGTAATGCCACAGTGAAAAATAAATATATTTCCTACTATCTTATTACAGAAAATATTGTTGTATATTTTTCCCATTAATTCTTTTATTAGCTCAGATAAAAGAATTCTAAAACATTCCAGTATCGCAATTGCACAATGTACCCTCTACACATTTGTCCTTTTAAACGGCAGAATGATGAAGCTGAAGGATTCTGAGTTACACTGGCTACTGTAGCATGGATGCCTTCCCTGGTGAGCAAAGGATATCTTCTGATCTTATTACCAATCCTTGTTTTCTCATGTACCAGCCAATATCTCAGGATTCTGAATTTCTTTCAAATCTTCATGCTTTCAGTTGAGCTTGACAGAGTTTTCCCAACTAGTTCCTCCATGCTGACTTACTCTGCAGATCTTGGGATTGTACCCCTTCATAATCTCCCGAGTCCATTGTTTATAATAAGAAATGCATTTCTGAGATTATATATATATATATATATATATATATATATATATACACACACACACACACACATATGTATACATTTTATAGTTTCTGCTTCTCTGGAGAATCCCTACTATATATTACACTAAATCCCTACTATATACTATATGATCCCTACTAGGAAATAGATCAGAGAAGGCAATGGCAACCCACTCCAATACTCTTACCTGGAAAATCCCATGGATGGAGGAGCCTGGTAGGCTGCAGTCCATGCTAAGGGTAGGACACGACTAAGCGACTTCCGTTTCACTTTTCACTTTCATGCATTTGAGAAGGAAATGGCAACCCACTCCAGTGTTCTTGCCTGGAGAATCCCAGGGACGGGGGAGCCTGGTGGGCTGCTGTCTATGGGGTCGCACAGAGCCGGACACGACTGAAGTGACTTAGCAGTAGCAGTAGCAGTAGCAGGAAATAGATGGGGAAACAGTGGAAAAACAGTGTCAGACTTCATTTTTTTTAGGCTTCAAAATCACTGCAGATGGTGATTGCAGCCATGAAATTAAAAGACGCTTACTCCTTGGAAGAAAAGTTATGACCAACCTAGATAGCATATTCAAAAGCAGAGACATTACTTTGCCGACTAAGGTCCATCTAGTCAAGGCTATGGTTTTTCCTGTGGTCATGTATGGATGTGAGAGTTGGACTGTGAAGAAGGCTGAGCACCGAAGAATTGATGCTTTTGAACTGTGGTGTTGGAGAAGACTCTTGAGAGTCCCTTGGACTGCAAGGAGATTCAACCAGTCCATTCTGAAGGAGATCAGCCCTGGGATTTCTTTGGAAGGAATGATGCTAAAGCTGAAACTCCAGTACTTTGGCCACCTCATGGGAAGAGTTGACTCATTGGAAAAGACTCTGATGCTGGGACGGATTGTGGGCAGGAGGAGACGGGGACGACCGAGGATGGCTGGATGGCATCACGGACTCGATGGACGTGAGTCTGAGTGACCTCTGGGAGTTGGTGATGGACAGGGAGGCCTGGCATGCTGAGATTCATGGGGTCACAAGGAGTTGGACATGACTGAGTGACTGAACTGAACTGAACTGAACTACTATCTTACACATAGCTCCTATGAAAGTGAAATAAAACAAAACATACAGAACTCAAGGCCCAGGTTTAGTTTTTAGCATTGATAAATTAAACAGATGTGAAATTACTCTGTCAAATTGTTGAAAAAGTCTGTAAATGCTTTCTTTCTCAGTTTCTGTCCTTATGTTACTTTGAACAAATGCGAAGCAGCTCATGGATATATGAAGGTGCACAGTCTAAACTCTGAGCAGCACTGTTCTAATATATTTTAATAGGACCCTGGAGAATGGATATGTAAATGTTTCTTTTTAAGTGAATGAAGAGAAGTTGTGGAGAAAAAGTAGTTGAACTAGGGTAGACCTTTTGCAGTATACGATGCATCTGAATTTATCTGGTATTGAAAGGGTAGCAGGTAGGAAGGGCAGAGGTCCCCAAGCCGCAGGAGGGAATCAGGTGCCAGTGGCAGACGTTTTTTTCCTTCTCTACACAAAATTAAAAGAGGCTCTTTTAATTCTGTGTCGAGGACACCTGGCACTGCCTTGAGCTAACCAATCTGTTTTTTTGTGTGTGTGGAAATGTTTTTCTTAAGCTATGTTAATGAAACTGTGTATTTGCTTTGGAATCTGTCTTTCGTCCAAATGGTTCCGCCTAAGACTAACATTTTTTTCTTTTCTCAAACCTTGGGCTGATAATGGCTCAACAAACAAAATTCATGTCGATTGTTTTATGGAAAGGGATGACACACCTCCTGCCATCCTATCTCAAAAATGGGTATTGTGGGAGAGGGGCCTGGTGAAACTCCCTCAGTCTAGAGATGTCTCTCTTATCTGATTAACAGCTTTCTAACAGACATAAAACACCTCATTAAGAACTAGCAAGGGGGCACTCTTTCTGCCTCCTTCTGATGTCTATATCAGAAGCTTTCTCTAGCTCTGTTATATTTCAACAAAATTCTCTTACACAAAAAGCTCCAGTGGTCAAGCCTGGTCTCTCACCCTGGATGGAAATCTTCTCCTCCAGAGGTCACGGATCCCGGCGTAGCACAGAGCTAGCAGCAACAACCTTTAAGTATTGACTGCTTAATATTTTGTTACACTGAACACATGAGTACTACAAAATCAGTAAGGAAAAGAAAAGAAAAAAAAAAANAAAAAAAAGCATTTCCTTGGTGAAAGGAACTAATCTTGCTTTCAAAGAGGAATGAATGGTAGGAAACATTTAAGCAAGAATGCTGCTGCTGCTGAGTCACTTCAGTCGTGTCCGACTGTGTGCGACCCCATAGACGGCAGCCCACCAGGCTCCCCCATCCCTGGGATTCTCCAGGCAAGAACACTGGAGTGGGTTGCCATTTCCTTCTCCAATGCATGCAAGTGAAAAGTGAAAGAAAGTGAAGTCTCTCAGTCGTGTTTGACTCTTCGCGACCCCATGGACTGCAGCCTACCAGGCTCCTCTGCCCATGGGATTTTCCAGGCAAGAGTACTGGAGTGGGGTGCCATTGCCTTCTCCCTTAAGCAAGAATGCAAGATGGAACATGTGATGCGTGACTTTCTATCTAGAAATATTAGAAATTAGTACCATAGGAAATAGTGACGTTTCCCCCTTAAACTCCACATTGTTTATAGAGGATATAGAATAACATGGAACTAACAGATTGAGTAAGCTTTAGACAAGTAGAAGCAAGTAAAACCATCACGGCATGAAGATCTAAGACAGCAATAATGCAATGGGTAGCATGAGTATGAAGTATTGACGGAAGAGTAAAGAGATGTGTGGCCAGGCTTTTAGAAACACTATGGAAAAATGTACATTGAAGTCAGATAGTGAACAATCTTGAAAAGATTGATGATATTGATAGAAGCAGTAAGCCTCAGGGATTTTGCCTTGGAGAATGACATGATAAATGCT
The DNA here is from genome assembly GCA_006410935.1 of Redunca redunca. Classification (NCBI taxonomy): domain Eukaryota; kingdom Metazoa; phylum Chordata; class Mammalia; order Artiodactyla; family Bovidae; genus Redunca; species Redunca redunca. The sequence goes on along the minus strand of SJYQ01003347.1, from coordinate 767,494 downwards.
GTGCATTGGTATAGAGGTGGACCCTCCATTGCTATCAGGAAAAAAACACTGGAAGGCAAGAATTTAATATGACAGTAATAACATTTATATCAGACCATTCAGATAGAGTTAATGATATTCTCAATTAATACTGGATTCCACTGTCACCACAGATTTGGGAATCTATGAATACACTTTTCATTTCTCAAGAAAAGGGTTAGAGACATCATAAAAGGACAAAGATGCATGCCTCATATGAAGTAGACTGCCTTTGAGAGTTAATACTCATGGTGGTGACGGATGTTTCCCCCCATGTAATCTAGAAGCCATGGTCATTTCCAGTAAAAAGTAATCTTACACCAAACTTCCCAGGTTTTTTCAAGCTCCCTGACACCAGCACTCACTTACCTCCTTTAGAAGCCTTCAGCTGGAGAGCCAGAAAAGTCAATGACATTAACATCTGGCTGAAACCTGACATGTTTTCACAACACAAAGAGAAAGACAGGGCAGGGTCTCCATTATTATGTGAGTGACTCTGAGGAAGGTATCAAAAGAGGGAGGAAGAGACTGTAGGAATTCTGAGATTGTGAGCATTTGAGATTAGCTGAGATTGTAAGAATCCTAAAGAAAAGCTGGGAAGACTAGGACTTCCCTGGTAGGTACAGCGGTTGAGAATCTGCCTTCCAGTGCAGGGGAAACAGTCTGATCACTGGTCGGGGAACTAAGACCCCACTTGCCCCTGGGCAGCTAAGCTTTCTTGCCACCACTAGAGAGGCCTGTGTGCCCAACTACCGAGCCCATGCACTTCAGGGCCCATGCTTCAAGCTAGAGAAGCCTGCGCTACACAGTGAAAAGCCCCTGCACCGCAGCTAGAGAAAGTCCACGGGCTGCAACGAAGACCCAGTGCAGCTGAAAGCCACCAAACAAAAAGATCCTCAAAGACAGAGTAAACTACAGGAAATACGAAACAAGAATTAGGAAAATAGAAAGTTGGGGCTTAAACAGAAGATCTAAACTCTGAAAGAATAAAGTATTGACTTCTGTATATATATATGGAATTCATATAATTTTAACTCTCCAATCGTCATCCCTTGTTTTGTGTGTTATGAGTGGTGGATTAGTTTTGTGTCTAATTCTTAGACTCCCAGTTCTATACTGCTTTGTAGGGCTTCAGACGGTTTGGAGGGAAAAAAAAAAACAAAACAAAACATACCTATTAGGGATCACTGCGAGATTATCTGGACATCCCAGATGGCCCCTGTGGTAAAGAACCTGTCTACCAGTGCAGGAGACTTACTTAAGAAACTCAGGTTTGATCCCTGTGTCAGGAAGATCCCCTGGAAGAGGGCACAGCAACCCACTCCAGTATTCTTGCCTGGAGAATCCCATGGACAAGGAGCCTGGCGGACTGCAGTCCATAGGGTCTCAAAGAGCCGGACAGGACTGAAGTGATTTAGCACGCAAGCACATGCTAATCCAGGGAGGTTGGAGTAGGCACTGGGAAAACACACTAGAGAAGGAGAGCACCTATTTTTGTGGCCCAGTGGATCTTTGCTTTTCTTTTGGGGAGATTAGTAGACAGTGAGGTCTTTTCAAACTTAGAAAACCAAAAGGATTTGTCCCCTGAGACTAATGGTAAGTATCCCTCCAGATTAAAGGAGGAGCGGCTGCTGCTGCTAAGTCGCTTCAGTCGTGTCCGACTCTGTGCGACCCCATAGAAGGCAGCCCACCAGGCTCCCCTGTCCCTGGGATTCTCCTGGCAAGAACACTGGAGTGGGTTGCCATTTCCTTCTCAATGCATGACAGTGAAAAGTGAAAGTGAAGTCGCTCAGTTGTGTCCGACTCTTAGCGACCCCATGGAGTACAGCCCACCAGGCTCCTCCGTCCATGGGATTTTCCAGGCAAGAGTACTGGAGTGGGGTGCCATTGCCTTCTCCGAGCAGGTCATAAAAGTTTCATTAGAAGGGTTATTTTTGTGTAAAACAAAGAACTTAAAGATATTGACATCCTAAATGAATACCATATCGATTCTGTGAACAAGTATTTATTGAACATCTACTGTATCCCTAGCATTGTGTTGGTCCTTGACATTGAGATGTTGGATCATCTATCTGGAGAGACAAAAAGGAAGAAGACAAGGTATTATACAATTTGATACATAATTCTAACAGATGCTAAATTCTGTGATGCAGACATTAAGAGTCATGAAATAAGGAAAAGGGAATCAGTGTGAGGTGAATAAGGGAGCAAGGAATGTTTCTTGGAGCTGAAGCAAAAGTCAGCCATAAATGACAAATAGTAATGTGGATAGAAGCATATTATTCAGGGCACAAAGGATCCAGTTATGGGTGATTATATTCTGAAACCCAGTCAATCAGCATATGATCCTTTTCTTGGAAATAAACTCCAGCAAACTGGGAAAATGCATTCCCCACTCCCCACCCCCAAGAGTCATCTCATGGCCTCAAAGCACTCATCATTACAATTTATATTAGTGTATTCAAAATGTCGCATCAATAGCAAACGTTTATCCACATGATTTATATGTCAGAGTTGGGGGGAAGTATCTAAAATCTCAACTTTCCTATTCATACCTCTTTATGTTTTCCTAGTCACAGACTACCACAGTGATATCTATTGTTTGACCCTATTTTATTGCCTTTCCAATACTGATTAATACAAGCAACCAGGAACAGCATAACTTATTTACAGATAAGATGCTTCCTAGTTATGATCAATAGAGTTACACGTCTTGATGCTGCAGAACAGCGAGAACCATAACAGTCAGAATTTATTACTAGTAAATCAATATGATGGTCCTGGGGTATGCACCTCGTTCAGACTCTGTATAGTGTAAGGTCTATCATTATATAATGAGGTTCATTCTTTTCTAGCCATCTATATGTTTCTGGATATTGTAAACCTCTGAATTGATTTTTCACAAGAGAATCTACATGACTTCCAGAAGCAGGACGTGTACCACTTGGTGGTATCAAGATGACAGTCCTAAAGTGATCTTAGGAGTGAGGACATGCTGAGGGGATAAACTACTTACACATTTCAAGAGCAATATGTCAAAGCTAGGAAAAAAAAAAAAAAGATTTCTTCTCCATGTGATTGGTGCAAATAATCGTTCCATTCAAAAACTGATGCTCTTTTCCCATTGGTTTTTTCCTAGGGGGATTTTACTGTCAGGAATATGGAATCTTGCTTTAATTCCAGGTTTCATGTGAGATGAAACTTGCTGGCGCATCTCGGAAACTCCAGCATGTTAGGTAAACAGGGAAAAAGCACTTGCCTTAAAAGAGTTGCTGGATGGTCTTCGCTTTGATTGTGATGAATGACACAGCAAGCCCTGTGAGTTTTAAGCGGCTCCATTTTCAGGCTTCCTTGTCACAGCTGTACTCACTTACCCTGGCTGGTCCAAAGAATGCGTATAGTAAAACGCTTTCTTTTGCCAGGGTAATAAAAGACTCTAAGGCTTCTAGGAGGTCTGTGAAAACTGATAGCATCCTTGATGGTTTTACAGCTTAGAGATCTCATCAGTATCTAAATCTGTCATTATGTGTGTTTAAAAAGAAAGAAAAGCATTACTGAACAGACTTGTTTCATTAAGGTATTGCTACATTCTCATATCCAGATAGGAGATTTTATCTTTGTTGTCTTAGCAACAAGACACTGGTTTACTTCTGACCCCCTGTTGGTGGGAATGATTTTAAGCAATTCATGCTCTCAAGCCTGCCTGCCACCCTCACCAACATCCTCTCAGTGACTTGCATAACCATGGAAAATGAGTTTGCTTTTTTCCTTCGTTGCTCTGGAAATGTGATTCAAAGGGGTTATTCATAGAACAAAATGGAAATTGGATAAATTGATAGACTTATCTGAGTCATTGGAAATTAATTATGTGGTTGGTGGCATCTTGTCTGTGAGAGATATGCAGAGATCTGAGCTGCAAGGCTGTGATGGCTGCTTTTAGAATTGGAATGGCTGCCTCGTGTGATAAGTAAACTACTGTCAAATGCTTGGACGTATGCACTGGCATCTATCTAGACAGTAGTTTTGCCTCATGAAATGACTTTTATTATTGAATCATACAGGACACTTCAGTTGCTCTGTTCATAGAAGTCCTAAAATTATTCAGATATGATGCTAACAGCACATGTAAGGCAAAGTTCCCTAACCCAAAGAAGTTGAATGACAATGTGCCAAATTGTCCAACCACATTTTTTTATTGTTAAAAGGGGATTTTCTACTGCTGCATTTGTCAATGTCAAATTTTTCCAAAATGTTTGCAACTCCTTTTTAGACCCAAATATATACTAATGATGTTTTTTAGGGGGCATAGTGCTTTTGTAATTCTCTTTAAGTGGTTAATTCCAAATTTAGTTATCATATTGCACATTGTATACATTTCTGTTTTGAGTAGATTCCCCCCCCCGTTACTCAGCAGTAAAGAATCTGCTGTCATCGCAGGGTTTGATCCCTGGGTAGGGAAGATCTCCTGAAGAAGGGAATGGCTGCCCACTCCAGTATTCTTGCCTGGAGAATCTCACGGACAGAAGAGCCTGGTGGCATACAGTTCATGGGGTCCAAAGAGTTGGGCATGACTGAAGTGACTTAACATGCATGCATGCACACAGCCTTTGGGTTAAATGAAATATGAGTTTCAATACACTGTAACTTATTTGCTAAGAAATTTTGGACAAGTAATTGAAACTCACTAAAATTTCAATTTCTTTTTCTTTTTAACAAAATGTGCAAGTATAGTATTACACTATACCACATAATGGGGCTTTTGAGAAGATGGATTGATTTTAGGAGAGTTTTTGAACAGTATCTGGCTTAATCTTTCTGTGTTTATATAAATTATGGATAAAAATGTAATAGTTACAGGTACCTGAACTCACTGGTTAACTTACATGGTTTCACTAAATATTCCTCCTTGTCAAAATCCTACCCAGAACTAGAGACAAAAAAAATCAAGTACATTTTACATACATAACTTCCCTCCTTAAAATTTATTTGTGGTGATATGGCTTCAGGCATTTTTTAGGATAACATTTTCTTTACCATCAAACAAATATGCATAGAACTTTGAAACTGTGAGCTTCATGATTGCACTTTACTTTTAAAACGTTAGATCATCTTTGACTATACTGTTTACTTATAAATTCATATTTTATAAATGTATTAACATTTTAATTATATGAAAAGGGGTGAAATTGCATCCACCTTCAAATCAATTTCAACCCAAGGGATAACTATGAATAGAAATTGCGTCCACTGAATTGTCAAAAATTAGTCACTTCTGTTTTACATGATTAACTAAAATAACCTACTGGTGACTCTGTGGTTCCTCCGGGGCCCCCCCCATGGGTCCCCTGGCACCCTGGTGGGAAAACAATTCTCTATGTAATTGACAAATAATTCTCACTCTTGAATAAATAACAGTGCTGACCTCCAGACCGTGGCCTATAGAACATGGTACAAATTCCTTCTATTTTCTAATTTTTAGTCTTAAAGTATTTTACTATTTCTCCCTTCTGTCAAAACATATTCATGTTATTTTGAAAAACTTTGATCCATAATGCCACCGTTCCACCTTTTCTTCCTTTTCTGTATAAATATCCGTCACTGCTGACATTTAACATTCATGAATGATGGTAGCAGATTTCGCTTATGCATGATTGGATATGATTTTCTATATTTGGACATGTGTTTGGTCTACCCATAAGATTTCCCAGATTCTTTATATCACAGATTGATATATTAAAACAATCACTTATTTTCACAAAATAAATATGATGGTCCATGATACTTAGACTACTCTTTTCTCAGGTTATAAACAGAAGTATACACTTTTTGCTAGTTAAACTAGTACATCATTGTAACAGATATTTCACAAAAATCATATATAAACTGCAATCAGAAAATTAGAATTAGAAGAACTAAGAAATGTCTTTTGATAGAATTGGATTATCCTTCAGCCTGACAACTTATATGTTGAACTGCCTGTTCTTTCAATCATTTGCCCACTACAGGATTAGCCTTGAAAATTAGATGAGATTTCATGTTACAGTTTTGCACAAATGTTACAGTGTTGGCTCAAGGATTAGCTCCTTCTTTTTGTTTATTGTAATTGAAATTCCCAAAGACAATTAAGAGAGAATCTTTTCGGGATCCATCTTCTATTTGATTTCAGGTACCACAGTTCTTTCTATTAACAAGAAAAACCAATCCAGAAAAACCTTTTATTTGAAATTTTGGTTGAATATACATATTCATCCATGCATGGGAGTCTTGCTCTACAGTGTTGTTTTTTTTTTTTTTTTTTGCTAATAACCACAATTTGGATAACCTTAGATCTAAAGACCACTCTTACTGATGTTCCAAAAGAACATTAGCATAGCATGGATTCCTTTTAAGTCTCTCTTGTTTGGCAAAAAGGAGAAGTCTAAGTGTAGGATTTACACACACACACGCACACACACACATAAACATATACATGCATGCATGTGTATACATGTACACATATATGTCATATGTTTATTGGATATATGTTCATGGATATATATGCATGCATAAGTCTCATCTTATGCATAAGGGAATAAAATGCAAATTTTATTTTAGCTATCAAATAAACTGTAATCATAAGTCACGGACATTGTGATTTAAAGCAAGCACAGAGATCAAGGAAGGCAGAACAGCTGTGAACATGGGCATGAAGAAGAGCCGATGCAGAAGGCAGAGGCTGTGGGACCAGCCCAGGCCTTGCGGATGGGGCCATGTCTGTTTCCACCCAGGTTGTTTAGCTCGGTCATGAATGCTCTTTCTGTGTCAAACCCGTACAAATAGTTCCAACCTAGCCACTCATTTTCCTGTGACTCTCTCCACCACTGCCGTCTAATTTTTATGCTTGCTACATTCTTGCAAAGTGAGCCAGTAAGCTGGAGACAAATTCTATAGCTGTCTTGGTAGTCTGATTGCCTGTTCCTCCTCCATTTCTGCTTCTTGTTCATTGTCATGTTCCTGTGAATGTAAATCTGGACTCACTGTTTGCAATTATCGAGTCTTTATGGGCCTTGCAAAAAATGCATCCTATCTGGTGGACCAAATAGGAAAAGGCATCCATCCTCCCAGAGGAGGCAGACCATTTCCAAGTGCAAAGCCAGATGAGATTAATGAGGAGAGATTTCTGCCTCCACCTACGGGCTCCCAGCCAGGCGTCTTTGTGCAGGGTGCAATTGTCACAGCCCTGTGTGTCAGCCTTCGTGGGGAGCCACATTACTTATGCTATAATAACTTGTAATGGCTTAAACTAACCTAATTTTCTTAGACCACTGATGCAATTCTTAACACAACTAGTCTGTTGTTTTGGGACTTAGCCAAAATCGGGGAGAGCTGACTGCTTTGTACAGATCTCCTTATTAATTAGTTATTTACTTTTTCAAAGTTTCAAGATGAAATTTCAGAACATGAGGAAACAGGAATAACTTGAAAGGCTTTTTTTTTTCCAAGTGCTTTTTTTTGAATTTTTTTCCAAAACAAAAGAGACTGATAAAGAGGTTGGCCAAAATCAAGTTTAATGGCCGCTATGTGGTCCTTGCTTCAAAAGGGGATGTTTCCTGTCCTCCTCTGTAATATTCCCAGAGTCAGAGGTATTGGACAGGATGACATCCAGTTATTTCATGTCCCCCCTCTTTTTTTGAAACACTGAAAGGAAGAACTTCTGTAGTCTCTAAAATAGACATTTTAATGTAGCTGGAAGATAAAATCTTAGTTGGAAGACAGGGAGTAGACAATGCTTCCACTACTTCTTTTCCCTTAAACAGTGTGGATGATGTAACTCTTGAGCTGGAACATTCATAGGAGAAATAGTTTATCTCTCTTATTCCTCCCCCTCCCCCGCCACCCCACCAAGAAAAGGAAGAATTGTGGTCTGGCTGATGTTCCGAAAACTCTCACTGAAGCCAGTAGCATTCCAACTGCTTAAGGCATAAGTTACTTTAAAGGCTTTGTCATTATGTAGATCTGGATTCAAATCCCACCTCTGACATCCCGAAGAAGAGAGCAGGCCATTCCGGAATGCTCACGGCAAGTTACTAAGTAGTGTTGTCTCTGAATATAGCATAATCTACACCTTAATTGACTAAAGAATCCTTTAGGGAATCAGAGGGTTCTCTCATTGTCAGACGTTAAATACAGCTATGAAAGATGAGGGGCTTCCCAGATGGCTCAATGTAAAGAATCCACCTGCAATGCAGGAGACGCAGGTTTGATCCTTAGGTCAGGAAGATCCCCTGGGGAGGAATCAGCAACCCACTCCAGTGTTAATGCCTGAGAAATCCCATGGACAGAGGGGCCTGGTGCGCTAGAGTTCATGGGGTTTCAAAGAGGTGGACATAGCAGCTAAACAACAACAAGGGAAAGGTGAGCCTTCTCAGTGACATTTTCTTTGGTTTGGAAAAATCAAACTTTTTGCTAACTTTGGCAACAGATAGAGGAGACTTGGAAAACAACAATGAGATCTTTGTGGCCACTGAGTAAGAGTGATCTGGCCCTCCTAAAATGAAACTCACTCTAGAAATACACAGGATAATTTACTGAAGACTCATTTTGCTAAAATCTCCCTAGATCTAGTGAAGCAGACATCCACCAACAGAAATAAGCCATTTGTGAACCAGGAAGGTAAATTCAGATTATGGATCAATGTTCAGGGGCCAGTACTTGTATGCTGCGTCTCCTGCCTTGCAGGTGGATTCTTTACCATTGAGCCATCTGGGAAGCCCCTCATCTTTCATAGCTGTATTTAAAGATAATACAGGACAAAAATGTCTAAAAATGCTCAGCAAAATGTCTATAAAGAAAATCATACAACTAGAGATCTCTGCTGCTGCTGCTGCTGCTAAGTCGCTTCAGTCGTGTCCGACTCTGTGCGACCCCATAGACAGCAGCCCACCAGGCTCCTCTGTCCCTGGGATAGATGTGACTATTAGCTTGATCAAGAAATAATTATGCTTTGATTCACCTGAATATAGTGGCTTACAGGCTTCCCTGGTGGCTCAGCTGGGAAAGAATCTGCCCACAATGTTGGAGACCTGGGTTCATTCCCTGGGTTGGAAAGATCCCCTGGTGAAGGGAAAGGCTACCCACTTCCAGTATTCTGGCCTGGAGAATTCCATGGACTGTCTAGCCCATGGGTTTCAGAGAGTCAGACACAACTAAACAACTTTCACTTCACTTCACAGGCTTCCCTAAAGAAGTTGAAACTTGGGTTTCAGGAACCTCCAGATGGATGAACAGGCAGCAGTGCAGGGACAGAATGCAAGATGTCACTGACTATTAAACTCCTTTCTGCCTAGAGTTATTTCTCACACTTTATGTTGACAAACTACTTCCGTCAGCAAGTTCTTCTTTAAAAAGTTACCTGTGGATGTTGCTTCCAATGAAATATAGGCTTGAGGCACATCACCTCTATTTACTTATTCAAAATTAACTTGCATATATAGAAAATCAGGGGATACCTCAGTTAATATGTGAGGAAAATCTTCACAATGCTGCTTGCAAATATCTTAAAGTACTTAAATGTTCATTTAACCTCCCATATCTGTTGTACCAGTAAAGATGGTGAAATGTGTTATGTTAAAGATGTGAACTATTTATTCTAACAGAGAGAATAACAACAGACACCATCTGCATGAGTATGCTTTCTGGTTAATTGTTCAGTTTAGACATTGTACTTAAGTTCATATTTCACTCTGAATTTCAGTAATATTGCATTAATGATTATTGTAATGAACTCATTAAATCTGAAAGTCAATATTAATTTATTAGCTGAAGTCTGTTAGTGAATTATATTGGCAGGTGAGAAGAAATGGTCTAATATTACCTATTTGATTATTTCATAGCCAATGTACAGATTATAAAGCAGTCTCTGGTTGCTAAATTTTTGTTTTGGTTATAATTACCTCATATTGAATTATATTATATCACAGTAGCTTTTCAGTGAAAAATCATAGCATAACTAACTACAATTATCTTTACTACATTTTTTTAATTAATATGCAGAACACTTATATGTAAAGCCTGTTTCATGAAATAATAAAATCCAAATATTGTAACAGGTTTTGGGGAAAGGAACCAGTCTTTTAATCCTTGCTTCTATGGTCCCATGGGAAACTGATAACTACTTTTAATCTTTTTGGATGTTTTCACTTCTGAAATTTATTTGTATATTTCTATATAGTCTGCTTCTGCTGTGCTTTAATTCTTAAAAATATTTTATATACTGATTTCCATGAAAATTTAGGGTTTAATTCTAGACCCTAACCTCTACTTCCACTCATTGGACATAAATGCACATGGGTGTGGATGAACATCTGTACATATCTACACACATGCTGTATGCTGAATCGCTTCAGTCATGTCCAACTCTTTGTGACCCTATAGACCACAGCCCCCCAGACCCCTCTGTCCATGGGATTCTCCAGGCAAGAATACCGGAGTGGGTTGCCATGCCCTCCTCCAGGGGAACTTCCCAACTCAGAGATTGAACCCAAATCTCTCCTGCATTGACAAGCAGGTTCTTTACCACTAGCGCCACCTGGGAAGCCCATAACTATGCACTTCTTTTTTTTAATCTCTACACTTCCCCTTTTTATGCTCCTTCCAGGTGCTTCAGCTGGTAAATCTACTTGCAACAGGGAGACCTGGCTTTGATTCCTGTGTTGGGAAGATCCGTTGGAGAAGGGAATGGCTATCCACTCCAGTCTCTGGCCTGGAGAATTCCATGGACTGTATAGTCAATGGGATTGCAAAGAGTTGGGCATGACTGAACGACTTTCACTTATATAATTTAATCAATTTCTGATTAAAGCAATATCTAGTGTTTATGTTATTAGCACAATGTAAGTATTATTCCGAGCTAAGTCATGCAATTCACTATGATTATATTTGCTTTTCAAACGCATGTCTGTTGACCCTGGAGGTAATGATTGCCTTACTTATCATTTGCTTCATTTTCTCTGTCCGTATCAGCATTCAGCTTAAAACTCTACAAGGGATGTGTAAATCTGTGTTCCATACATTAACAACTGTCACACAGTTTCCAAGATTTGTCATATTCTTGGCTGTCTCCTTTCCAGAGACTCATATCCCTCTTCTGTTTACCAGTTGCTTTCTAGGTATGCAGTACATCTGTCTTCCTGTGATGATCTGGACCTCTCATAGTATGACTATGCTGTTATGCAGTAATACATTACCATGTTATTAGTATTATTATTTTAATGACCATATCATATAATTTCTCCTTAAGAAACAGTAGATGGTGGAGGGTCTTATCTGATGATCCAGTGGTTAGGAATTCACCAGTGAAGGAGCTGTGGGTTCGATTACTGGTCAGGGAGTTTGGGACTCACATGCCTTGAGGCAACTAAGTCCACAGCACTGATGCAACTAAGACCCCACAAAGCCAAATATATTTTTCTCCTTTTCTTTTTAAGAAGAAAACGTGAATGGGAAATTTTTTAAAATGTGCATCCTTGAATTTTTTTTTTTTTTTTTTTACATTTTAGTCTCACTCATGACTGAAAGTTTGCCTTGGTACTGAATAATTTTTGGGAATTATATAACCTCCAAATTTGGAAGGTCATGGGCCATTATCACACAGATTTCTGCTGTGAAGAAGTCTAATTCCATATGCTTGTATTAGAAGATTTCTGCTCCACCCCCATGGATGCTTTTAAACTCTCCTTATTATTCCCACTAATTTTTGGAAATTTCTTGATGATGAACTCTGGTGGAGTCATTTTAGATTCATTATTTTGGGCCCTTGATAAGCTCTTTCAAGCAAGATAGTCATTTAAAAAAATAACATATTTCTTTGATAATTTCTTTCTTATTTTCTCTGATCCTATTTCAAGAGCTTCACTTATAGAGAAAGACAATGGATAGGAGAAAAGTGGAACTTCTTGGTCAGTCCCCTAATTTTGTTTTCTATTTTCCATTTCTTGGCATTTTTCTTCTGCCTACTGAAAGATTTCCTTTAAATGTAAATATAAATGTACATATTTTTAGGTATATAATATATACATTATACATAAGACTGCATAGTACACACATAGATAGGTATATAACTCCTAAAATTTTATTGGTTTTTGCATATAATTTTACTCATGTTTAAGCTTTCTGTTTTTATATCATGAGTGCAAAATTTTTCCCTACCTGAGTACAGTAATTGCAGTACCTTTTCTTTAAGTTTTGTTCTATTTCCTCTCTTGTTTCTCTGTCCTCAGTTTAGCTTTCCTTTGTTCATTTTGTTCTTTGTCTTCCTTCATAGAACCTTCCAGGACTCCCATTCAGATTTTCAAGAGAGGAACTAAAGACAGACCAAAAGCCTTGAACGTGGGGAAGGTTTGTTGAATGATGTTTTGTGAAGGGGGATGTCTTCATTCCCAATTGAACAATAATGAAGTATCTCAAATTCAATGGCTTAAACAATACAAATTTATTATCCTATGGTCCTGTAAGTTAGATGGCCAGCACAGGTCTCCCTGGGCTTGATTTTTCAAGGTGTTTTGCTCAACAGGGCCACGTTGCCTTCTGTAGGCTCTAAGGGAGAATTTTTAGAAAAATCCAGATAGTGTATTAAAAAGCAAAGACATTACTTTATAGAAAAAGATCCATAGAGTCAAAGCTTTGACTGGTTTTTCCAGTAGTCATGTGTGGATGCAAGAGTTAGGCCATAAAGAAGGCTGACCGCTGAAGAATTGATGCCTTCAAGTTGTGGTGCTGGAGAAGATTCTTGAGAGTCCCTTGGACTGCAAGAGGATCAAAGCAGTCAATCCTAAGGAAAAACAACACTGAATATTCATTAAAAGGACTAATGCTGAAGCTCCAATACTTTGGCCACCTGATGCAAAGAGAAAATTCACTGGGAAAAAGCCTGATGCTGGGAAAGATTGAAGGAAAAAGAAGAGGGCGGCAGATGATGAGATGGTTCGTTAGCATCATTGACTAAATAGACATGAGTCTGAGCAAACTCTGGGTGATAGTGAAGGAATCCTGGCATGCTGCAGTCCATGGGGTTGCAAAGAGTTGGACAGGATTTAGAAACTGAACAACAACAACAAGGGATAATCCATTTACTTTCATTTTCTACCTTCTACAAAGAAGCTACCCCTATTCCTTGGCTCATGGAACTCTTTCTGCATCTTCCAATCCAGCAATAGCGGGTGGGCCTAGGTCTTTCACATCACATCATCCTAACCATTCTTTCATAATGACATCTTTCACTGACCACTGGCAGCAAAGGCTGCCTGCTTTTAAGGAACTGTGTGTTCAACTAGGAGACACCTGCATAACACAGGGTAATTTTCTTATCCTTAACTTATGATCCTAACTTAATCACATCTGCAAAGTCCCTTCTGTCATGTAAGGTGACAAATTAACATTATCAAGGGATTATGATCCCTTGATCTTTGGGGTCTATTTTTCCACCTCCGAGCAGGGAATCAAGGAGAGAGATCCAGCTGTTTATGCTGATGACTGACTTTCGATGTTGAAGTTCTCTGCTCTTTGAGTAAAAAATACATATCTTTTATTTTTCTTCCTTTTGTATATGAGACTGTATGCCAGCTTTCAGGGAGTCAGATGGGGCTAAGTGACTGGGGTCAAGCTGGTTAGGATGCTGAATTCCTTTACCTGTCCCCGGCATACTTGAGTTTCAAAAGCTCTTGTTCAACCTCTAGAGAGAACAAATCTGCTGGTATGTTTAGGGTTAGAGGTAGAGAGTCAGCTCTCCATGCAAAGTGGACATGGGCTTCCAAACAGTTGTGCTATTCTTCAACCCTATAACTTGAAACATTCCACACCAGCTTTTGACACCATTCATCCTGCTGACTCTTAGCTTTCAAATTTTACATCTGCTGAGTTACACTGTAAATGTGTTTTTCCACTTCCAAAATTTGCTTGACATTTCTCATCTACTGTCATTTATTTCTCCTATTCTCTTTGAACGTATGTGTTTCCCCATTTTTTAATCACTCGTCAACATTTCAGTGAGTGTACGGGAGACAGTGCAGGTCATGCGGCATGTTCAATGCATCATTTTATCTAGAAGTCACTATGCATAGAAATTAATACAATCATACACCTTCCCTATATCTCCCTATTTGTAGTTGGTTGGCTTTTACAACATCATTTGCATTATACAGAATCCTTTTGACTCTGTCTTATTCTGTAATGTTTGCATGGCATTTATAGTTGAGATATATTTAAAAGCAGAACTGGAAACACTGACCATCTGTCATTTAAATGAATATATGCAAGACATATTTTGAAAGAATGGAATATTAAACTATAAAGGAAAAGAGAGAAATGGTCGTCATGAGATAAAACTATTGGTAGCAAATCAAATGTGCAGAGATTTTGATATGCTATGATTACAATAAAAATATCTCCATCATCCTTGTTGAAAACCATTAAATTTTCTTGATAATTTATTTTTTTATTTGATTCATATTTTATGCTAGAAGCAA
>SJYQ01003347.1:727163-752948 GCA_006410935.1 Redunca redunca | reverse complement strand
ATGAAAATAATGTATTTCTCAAAATTAGAAGAAGGGACACATACTAGGATTTGTGTATTTTCTTTGGATTTCTTAAACTTCCTTTTAGAGCCTGGTGAAATAAATACTAAATAAATTGGACAAAGCATATAATTTAGAAGCAAACCATTTTTCAAGTTCAATTAATTTTAAACATGAGAAAACAAATTACTGGAAGGCATTTGGAACGCCCCAGGCTCAGCCATAATGACTAAACCCTGTCTGATCTCCAGGGTGTTGCCTTTAGAAAGCTTTATTTTATTGTTTGGAAACTTTTCTTTTTCCTAAGATTCTAAAATTATAGGTTGTCAACACATATGGTACATCTTATAATCTACAGTAAATAGAGAGTAGGCAAATAAATACATGAATTATAAATATCAGCACAAATAAGAAACAAAATAAAATAAAGAATAACTACTAGTCTTGAAAATCAACATTACAGAACTTAAGTTTCATGATAAAGGGAAATATAAGGTAAGGTGGGATCTCTGCAAAACAAAGCAGTGTGGGAAATCAAGAAAGCCAAGACAACAGAATATATGCTGGGGGAAATATTACATTGCTCAAGGACCTCTAGAAAGTTCAACCTAGATGTCTCTAAGGAATGGTTAGCTCAGGTGTCCTTCAAGCAACCGGAGACATGGTAGGACCATGGTAGCAAGAATTAGTGCATCAGGCAACGCCAAGAGGTGTGTGGACACTTGTAAACTCAGTTTTAGGTGATCTATTCATTAATAAGGCACTGATAAGAGACTGTAGCAATAAAAGGAAGTTATCTTTTGTATATGATTGATAAGAGAAAAGTGGGATGACCAAAAAAACTGAGCAATCAGACTTATATGTAAAAAAGTGGATTCAAGCTTTAAGTAGGTGAGCTGTCATATTCAAATAGAGGTAAGGGAATGTCAAAGTTTGGAGATAATATAATATACTAGGTCTCCATCAGTGAGATGAGTTCCGTGACTCTTTATATAGTGAGCCTTGATGACTTAAAATATTACCTACCCAGAGCAACATTTGATTTAGGTCATACCTGATTGGTCTAGTGGTTTTCCCTACCTTCTTCAATTTAAGTCTGAATTTGTCAATAAGGAGTTCATGATTTGAGCCACAGTCAGCTCCTGGTCTTGTTTTTGCTAACTGTATAGAGCTTCTCCATCTTTGGCTGCAAAGAATATAATCAGTTTGATTTTGGTGTGGACCATCTGGTGATGTCCATGTGTAGAGTCTTCTCTTGTGTTGTTGGAAGAGGGTGTTTGCTATGACCAGTGTGTTCTCTAGGCAAAACTCTATTGGCCTTTGCCCTGCTTCATTTCGTACTCCAAGGCCAAGTTTGCCTGTTATTCCAGGTGTTTCTCGACTTCTTACTTTTTCATTTCAGTCCCCTATAGTGAAAAGGACATCTCTTTTTGGTGTTGGTTCTAAAAGGTCTTCTAGGTCTTTGTAGAATTGCTCAACTTCAGCTTCTTCAGCATTACCTGTTGGGGCATAGGCTTGGATTACCATGATATTGAATGGTTTGCCTTGGAATCGAACAGAGATCATTCTGTCATTTTTGAGATTGCATCCAAATACTGCATTTCGGACTCTTTTGTTGACCATGATGGCTACTCCATGTCTTCTAAGGGATTCCTGGCACAGTAGTAGATATGATGGTCATCTGAGTTAAATTCACCCATTCCAGTCCATTTTAGTTTGCTGATTCCTAGAATGTTAACATTCACTCTTGCCATCTCTTGTTTGACCACTTCCAATTTGCCTTGATTCATGAATCTAACATTGCAGGTTCCTATGCAATATTGCTTTTTACAGCATCATACCTTGCTTCTATCACCAGTCACATCCACAGTTGGGTATTGTTTTTGCTTTGGCTCATCCCTTCATTCTTTCTGGAGTTATTTCTCCACTGATCTCCAGTAAAATATTGGGTACTTACCGACTTGGGGAGTTCCTCTTTTGGTATCCTATCATTTTGCCTTTTCATACTGTTCATGGGGTTCTCAAGGCAAGAATAATGAAGCGGTTGGCCATTCCCTTCTCCAGTGGACCACATTCTGTCAGACCTCTCCACCATGACCCGTCCATCTTGGGTGGTCCCACATGGCATGGCTTAATTTCATTGAGTTAGACAAGGCTGTGGTCTATGCGATCAGATTGGCTTGTTTTCTGTGATTATGGTTTCAGTGTGTCTGCCCTCTGATGCCCTTTCACAATACCCACCGTCTGACTTGGGTTTCTCTTACCTTGGACATGGGGTGTCTCTTCATGGCTGCTCCAGCAAAGCGCAGCCACTGCTCCTTACTTTGGTCGACGTTGCCCCTGCTGACCTTGAATGTGGAGTAGCTCCTCTCAGCCCTCCTGAACCCATGCAGCCTCCGCTCCTTGGACGTGGGGTTGCTCCTCTTGGCTGCTGCCCTTGACCTTGGACTTGGGGTTGCCCCTCTAAAGCAAACTGGCTATTTGTGGAGGCCTTACAAATAGCTGTGGAAAGAAGAGAAGTGAAAACCAAAGGAGAAAAGGAAAGATATTCCCATTTGAATGCGGAATTCCAAAGAATAGCAAGGAGAGATAAGAAAGCCTTCCTCAGCGATCAGTGCAAAGAAATAGAGGAAAACAACAGAATGGGAAAGACTAGAGGTCACTTCAAGAAAATTAGAGATACCAAGGGAACATTTCATGCAAAGATGGGCTCAATAAAGGACAGAAATGGTATGGACCTAACAGAAGCAGAAGATATTAAGAAGAGATGGCAAGAATACACAGAAGAACTGAACAAAAAGATAATCACAATGGTCTGATCACTCACCTAGAGCCAGACATCCTGGAATATAAAGTCAAGTGGGCCTTAGAAAGCATCACTACGAACAAAGCTAGTGGAGGTGATGGAATTCCACTTGAGCTCTTTCAAGTCCTGCAAGATGATGCTGAGAAAGTGCTACATTCAATATGCCAGCATATTTGGAAAACTCAGCAGTAGCCACAGGACTTGAAAAGGTCAGTTTTCATTCCAATCCCAAAGAAAGGCAATGCCAAAGAATGTTCAAACTACTGCACAACTGCACTCATCTCACACACTAGTAAAGTAAAGCTCAAAATTCTCCAAGTCAGGCTTCAACAATACATGAACCATGAACTTCCAGATGTTCAAGCTGGTTTTAGAAAAGGCAGAGGAACCAGAGATCAAATTGCCAACATCTGTTGGATCATGGAAAAAGTAAGAGAGTTCTAGAAAAACATCTATTTCTGCTTTATTGACTATGACAAAGCCTTTGACTGTGTGGATCACAATAAACTGTGGAAAATTCTGAAAGTGATGGGAATACCAGACCACCTGACCTGCCTCTTGAGAAATCTGTATGCAGGTCAGGAAGCAACAGTTAGAACTGGACATGGAACAACGAACTGGTTCCAAATAGGAAAAGGAGTACATCAAGGCTGTATATTGTCACTCTGCTTATTTAACTTACATGCAGAGTACATCATGAAAAATGCTGGACTGGAAGAATCACAAGCTGGAATCAAGATTGCCAGGAGAAATATCAATAACCTCAGATATGCAGATGACACCACCTTTATGGCAGAAAGTGAAGAGGAACTAAGAAACCTCTTGATGAAAGTGCAAAAGGAGAGTGAAAAAGTTGACTTAAAGCTCAACATTCAGAAAATGAAGATCATGGCATCTGGTCCCATCATTCCATGGGAAACAGATGGGGAAACAGTGGAAACAGTGTCAGACTTTATTTTTGGGGGCTCCAAAATCACTCTAGATGGTAATTGCAGCCATGAAATTAAAAGATGCTTACTTCTTCGAAGGAACGTTATGACCAACTTAGACAGCATATTATAAAGCATAGATATTACTTTGCCAACAATGGTTTGTTCAGTTGAGGCTATGGTTTTTCCAGTGGTCATATATGGATGTGAGAGTTGGACTGTGAAGAAGGCGAGAACAAGAGAATTGATGCTTTTGAACTGTGGTGTTGGAGAAGACTCTTGGGAGTTTCTTGTGCTTCAAAGAGATCCAACCAGTCCATCCTAAAGTAGATCATTCCTGGGTGTTCATTGGAAGGACTGATGCTGAAGCTGAAACTCCAATACTTTGGCCACCTCATGTGAAGAGCTGACTCATAGGAAAAGACCGTGATGCTGGGAGGGATTGGGGGCAGAAGGAGAAGGGGGCAACAGAGGATGACATGGTTGGATGACATCACCGACTCAATGCACACGAGTTGAGTGAACTCTGGAAGTTGGTGATGGACAGGGTGGCCTGGTGTGCTGTGATTCATGGGGTCGCAAAGAGTTGGACATACCTGAGCGACTGAACTGAACTGAACTGAGAACAACATTTTCTTTTCTGTAGTAAGTTCACAAGTAGATTTCAGATAGGAGGGCTAAGGAAAACAGGGGCTGGAAAAAATAAAGACCTGTTAATTGCTACAAAGCCAAGTTTATTTCCTGTGTTTCTAAATCAAGATATATTTGGATATTAATGTAGTCCCAATATGATAACAAGTACATTAGGTTGAATTTCATGATCAGAAAATGAGTAAAAAGCTTCCAAGATAGTGACTAGCTCAGTTGTTCTTCATCCCAGCTGTACATAGAATTACCTGGGCATCTTTCAAAAATAATGATGGCTGGGCCTTTAAAAATCAGAATCTCTTCCGGTAGGTCTTAGGCAATACTATTTTGAAAGATTTTCACTCCCACCCCACCCCCATCCCAGGCCAAGTGCTTTTCTTGCAGTCAGGTTGAGAACCACCTGGACTAATCAAACTACTTGGTGGTCATCGTTTTCCCTTACACTACAATTCATATGATCCTTGGAAACAAAGGTGGCCTTGAGGAATTGTGGGAAAATTGTTTAGTTCTGTTAAGTTCAAGTAGGGCAAAGACCAAGTTTGCAAAATTCAGCAATGAATAAAACTCCGAAAATCACTCTACAAATTTTAATTATTTTTTATAGTTCCTGTGAGTCGGACACGACTGAAGTGATTTTGCAGTAGCAGCAGCATAGTTCCTGTGCATTTCTACAATGATTCCAGAAGCTACTCTGATGTCTCTTTTGCAAGTCCACTGTGGAAAAACAATACCATTTTTGCAAACTGTCTGTTTCTACACTCTAAGCAAAACAGAGGATGGAAGCTGTAATATTGATATTTTAAGCAAAAAAATTTTCCAACCATAAACTTTATATATCTTGCTAATTGAAGCAAAAGTAGCATTTTTTTTTCTTTTTCCTATATTATCTGGAAAACCACCTTGATTATGGACTCTACAGGCATAGCAACAGCCTTCATCTAGAGAAGTAGAATTCATGATTTATTCACATCTGTAATGGTAATGAGTCGTCGGTCTATGAGGGAAATTCGAGTCTATCAGTTATTCCAAGGGTATTGAAAGCTTTCCTTACATCTAGCTGTTCATCTCTGTGACATTCCTGGAGGGCGTCTTTTGATAGTTGATTATTATTTGAAATGGCAGGAGGCAAGCAACTTCAAACGAAGCAGCTTCTTCAGCCGGAAATAATAGTCTTGGGATGATGTTTCCTATTTGAAATATAACCGAGTTTGTTGACTGTGAGCATGGGAATTTGGGGGGATATTAGGAAGAAATGTGCATTAGGAAAAAAGGAGAAGCAAAAAATACACTCTTGGAAAGAAGTTAATATGAAGAATGATTATTATTTCCAATCAAGGAGAAATTTGCCCAGAATACAGCATTGGTAAAAGACATAACTAATCCTTTCCTTGAGTGGATTTATGTATTCACTGTTCAAAATGTAAAACAATAATAATGACAAAATTGAGGCTTGTCCAAAGCAGAGGAAGATATACTGTGTAAAGAATGTAAATAAAACATCCTGCTTCAACCAATCTAAACAGTCCAATTTTTATTTACTTCTGTATTGGTATTCTATGCAATATTTGGCTTGACAGAGGATTTTATTAAAATAAAGGAAAAACAATAGCAATAATAATAAAGGTATGAAGTCCACGTTAGGAAAGGATTCAGTTATAGCTGCCACATTAATCCCCAAATACATGGTGCACAATGTTAGCAGAAGTTATCAGTGCCCTACGTATTGTACACTGAGGCTGCTGCTGCTGCTGCTGCTAAGTCGCTTCAGTCGTGTCCGACTCTGTGCGACCCCATAGACGCAGCCCAGCAGGCTCCTCCATACCTGGGATGCTCCAGGCAAGAACACTGGAGTGGGTTGCCATTTCCTTCTCCAATGCATGAAAATGAAAGTGAAGTCGCTCAGTCGTGTCCAACTCTTCATAATCCCATGGACTGCAGCCTACCAGGCTCCTCTGTCCATGGGATTTTCCAGGCAAGAGTACTGGACTGGGGTCCATTGCCTTCTCTGGTATTGTAGACTACTCACCTCCAACCATGCCTACCATTTCTCTTTCTTTTTCTGTTCTCTCTCTCTCCACTCACTATTCCTTCTCCCTTTCCTCTCTTCTCCTTGACAGTTGGCTATGAAGTGTGATGTTAATGCCTTTGCCATGACCTTGATCTCTCTAGCTAGGCTTTCCTCTTTCATACTCACTATATAAGGCCAGTTTGGATAATTACCCTTCATTCTCACTCTTTAGAATCTTTGGACCTTAGGATCACTTGGTTTGCACAGATTCAAGAACACTGAATAGGTCAAGAACTCAAATAAATGAGACTCAGAGATGAAGGCAAAATTGCTAATGATCCTGTTTGCTGTGTTTCACCTATTTATTTAAGTACCTGAAGAAAAGCTACTATGTGCTGCTGCTCTAGGTATCTGTAGAACCAGGAACTGCAAAACATTTGTAGGAAGTCTACAGTAGGTATGAAAGCTAATTGTATTATATATTTTATATCCAGAATGAAATTATTTTGTGGGAAGTCAAACATCTGTGAACCATTTTGAATATTGCATCTGGGTGTATGTCTCATTGTCTGAGTTCACTCATAAAACCTGATTTTCTAATGGCCTAGTACTAAAACTTAAATCTCTATAAACTTATTCAAGGGCTCCAAGGGGAGTCAAAACTGGAATCTGTTTCAAAGAATCATCTGCTTGAGCCCCATCTCACACAGATCCACAACAGAACCATGAAAAGGTAGTAAGTAATATCATAAGGGCTGAACGTCAAAATGGCTTTTTGGATTTGAGCTAACACCTCCACACTTCTTTTTTCTTTAATTTTTGTTTTGCATTGGAGTATAGATGATTAACAATGTTGTGATAGCTTCAAGTGAACAGTAAAAGGACTCAGTCATTCCCCCCACCCAAACTCCCCTCTCATCCAGGCTGCTACATAACACAGAGCAGAGTTTCATGTTCTATACAGTAGGTCTTATTGGTTATTCATTTAAAATATAGCAGTGTGTATGTGTCCATCTCATATTCTCTAACTCTCCCTTCCCCCATCCTTCGCCCTGACAATCATAAGCTTGTTCTCTAAATCAGTGTGTCTGTTTTGTAAGTTCATTTGTATCATTTCTTTTCAGATTCCACATATAAGGAATGCAATATGATATTTCTCCTTGTTTGTCTGACTTACTTCACACAGTATGACACTCTCTAAGTCCATCCATGTTGCTGCAAATGGCATTATTTCATTATTTGTAATGGCTGAGTAATATTCCATTGTTTATATGTACCACATCTTCTTTATACATTCCTTTATTGATGGACAATTAGGTTGCTTTCATGTCTTAGTTATTATAAACAATGATACAGTGAACATTGGGGTGTATGTATCTATTTGAATCATGTTTTTCTCTGGATATATGCCCGGGAGTGGGATTGCAGGGTCATATAGTAGCTATATTTTAATTTTTTTAAGGAACCTCCATATTGTTCTTCATAGTGGCTGTATCAATTTACATTCCCACCAACAGTGTTGGAGGATTCTCTTTTCTCCACACGCTCTCCAGCATTTATTGTTTGTGGATTTTTTTATAACAGTCATTCTGGCTAGTGTGAAGTGATATCTGATTATAGCTTTTATTTGACCTTGATTTCTTTAATAATTAGCAATGTTGAACATCTTTTCTTGTGCCTTCTAGCCATCTGCATATCTTCTTTGGAGAAATGTCTGTTTAGGTCTCTGCCCCTTTGTTAATTGGGTTGCTTATTTGGATTCTGGTAAACTTTAGAGACTAATCCCTTATCAATCACATCTTTGGTAAATATTTTCTTCTAATTTCTGGTGGTGTTTTCATTTTGATTATTGTTTCTTTTGCTGTGTGAAAGCTTGTGAGTTTAAGTACATTTATTTTTTCTTTTATTTCCATTATTCTAGGAGATGGATTGAAAAGATGTTGCTGTGATTTATGCCAGAGATTGTTCTGCCTATTTTCTCCTCTAGAGTTTCAAAATGTTCAGTCTTGATGCTGGGAAAACTGGACAGCTACATCTGAAAGAATGAAATTAAATAATTCTCTAACTCCCTTTACAACTCTTTATTCTATAATTTGATGTTGCTTATTTTCTGTAAATAATATGATCAACAACCATTTATGTTCTTTCTTATTCTGCTTTTCTTCTGGAGTGTCCTCACATTCATGATTATGTATGCTTGCAAATACCTACCCAGTAAATAATCATTATCCCCCACCATTTTCACATTCTGCATTTCCCATTATGTTTCAAGAAAGTAATCCTCCTTATTGTATTATATGGTACATTTAATACCATTTACTAGTTGGTTAACAGGCTGACTTCCTCCTATCCAGTTTCTGGGAGTCTTTGACACATCAGTTTTTTTCTTTGACACATTAATTTTTATTTGTCTCCTATCTGAACTCTTCCCAGCTTTCAATTCTTTTACAGTACATGAGTAAAGATTGAATAAATTTCCATGACTATTGTAAAAGTATAATGAAATAATTAGCTCTGACTTCTGTATTTCAGTTTTCTTAAGTTCTATTCACATTTTTAGTGCAAGTGAAGGTCACAGTCAGCATGCTAGGCCTTATGACACTGCTGTACTTTTGTTTCATTGACTTTTCACCACTTCTGCCAATGCAGTTTAATGTGCATCCCTAAATATATCAATTTAGCCATGTACGTGATCAACTTAATTTCAGTTTGGATGATTCATTACATTGTTTTGTGACTACTACTATTTTAATTCAAGGCTTGCATTTTAATTAAATCAAACAAGGCACATTTCTATAATCTTAAAGTGTACCTAACAAATAAGACACCATACTTACTCTGCAATCTACAATGTCGGAGAGTGCAAGCAAATTAAAAATGATAACACTGAATAGTGTGTAGTAACTACACTGATGCTGCTGCTGCTGCTAAGTCGCTTCAGTCATGTCTGACTCTGTGAGACCCCATAGACGGCAGCCCACTAGGCTCCTCCATCCCTGGGATTCTCCAGGCAAGAATACTGGAGTGGGTTGCCATTTCCTTCTCCAATGCATGAAAGTGAAAAGTCAAAGTGAAGTCACTCAGTCGTGCCTGACTCTTCATGACCCCATGGACTGCAGCCTACCAGGCTCCTCCATCCATGGGATTTTCCAGGCAAGAGTACTGGAGTGGGTTGCCATTGCCTTCTCTGAAAAACTACACTAGATTTGTATAAAAACCTAAAATAACTTTTTATATTCTTAAAATTCCATGGCAACCAGGATTTGGTAATCATCAACTTGGATTTTCCAAATGCTTCATGAGAAACACATGGTCTGTGATCAAAGACTTAAACAAAAGTCATGTATTATTGAGATACTAAAGGGATGGTGCTGGAGAACATATTGAAGATGTGTGCTGGGCAGGGACAATAAATAAGCATCTAGCTGAGAAGGCTGATCAAGGACCCTGGGAACAGGCAGTGCATCCCCATCTGACTCTGAGAGTTTAACAGGGGAGGCTCTTCAAAATTCTGTGATTTTGCTTTATCTTCAGAATCCACATGCAGTCTGCTTGGCTACACTTGATAAAGTTTTTCTTTTAATAAAAATAAACAATGTAAATTTGTGATAAGAATTCTTGCTAAACACATATGGTTCTTCTCTCTAAAAAGATTTGTAATTAAAAAAATCATCCAGGATCTTGATGTTATATGTACCATGGTGGGCTACAGTCCATAGGGTCGCAAGGAGTTGGACATAACTGAAGCGGCTTAGCACACACATGTACTTTGGATAAAAGGGTAATGTACCACACATAGAAAAAACTTCATAACACACGCACACAAAATCACCATCTCTTAAAGAAGCAATGGGCAGTGGAGGTCACTGGTGTAATGCTAATTTGCATATAGACCCAGTGTTACCTTTTCTGGAGAAGAGCCACAGGAACTAAATCTCAACCTTTTCATGGCATTAGCACAGTTACTTGACCTCTCAATGCTACTTTGGTTTGGAACCCCACGATCTGAGCTCTTCAAATGGCTATAGAGTTCTTATCACCAGTGCCTTTTTTGAGTTGCTAATAATCCCATTGTAAAGGTGATACATTTTCATGTTCTTGGTGAGGTCCTGCAAGAGCAGCATAAGGATAAAACTCTAAGTTATGCATTTTGTATCCCTAGAACCTCATGCTGCAAGTAGAAAGAGCTGTACTGTCATATTGGAATAATTTTGAACAGACTTTCATCTGTGTAAATCTTTCTGGTCCTTGTATTATTTCTATCAAATAGTGACAAATCTATTGAGGGTGAGTGGGGGTTTTCCCAACATTTCCTTAAACATTTTCTTAGAGCTATGGCCAATTAACGTGGATTTGGAAAGTTAATATTAGTATTAGTTACTTCAGTTGCTCAGTCCTGTTCAACTCTTTGCAACTCCATGAACCGCAGCATGCCAGGCCTCCCTGTCCATCACAAACTGCCAGAGTTTACTCAGACTCATGTCCATTGAGTCAGTGATGCCATCTAGCCATCTCATCCTCTGTCATTCCCTTTTCCTCCTGCCTTCAGTCTTTCCCAACATCAGGGTCTTTACAAATGAGTCAGCTCTTGTAGTTTCAGCTTCAGCATCAATCCTTCCAATGAACACCCAGGACTGATTTCCTTTAGGATGGACTGGTTGGATCTCCTTGCAGTCCAAGGGACTCTCAAGAGTCTCCTCCAACACCAGAGTTCAAAAGCATCAATTCATCAGCGCTGAGCTTTCTTTATAGTCCAACTCTCACATCCATACATGACTACTGGAAAAACCATAGCATTGACTAGAAGGACCTTTGTTGACAAAGTAATGTCTCTGCTTTTCAATATGCTGTCTGTATTGATCATAAGTTTCCTTCCAAGGAGTAAGTGTCTTAATTTCATGGCTGCAATCACCATCTAGAGTGATTATGGAGCCCAAAAAATAAACTCAGCCACTGTTTCCACTGTTTCCTCATCTAATTGCCATGAAGTGATGGGACTGGATGCCATGATCTTAGTTTTCTGAATGTTGAGCTTTAAGCCAATTTTTTCACTCTCCTCTTTCAGTTTTATCAAGGGGTTCTTTAGTTCTTCACTTTCTGCCATAAGGGTAGTGTCATCTGCATATCTAAAGTTATTGATATTTCTCCTGGCAATCTTGATTCCAGCTTGTGGTTCATCCAGCCCAGCATTTCTCATGATGTATTCTGCATATAAGTTAAATAAACAGGGTGACAATAGACAGCTTTGATGTACTCTTTTTCCTATTTGGAACCAGTTGTTTTTCCATGTCCAGTTCTAACTGTTGCTTCTGACCTGCATACAGATTTCTCAAAAGGCAGGTCATGTGGTCTGGTATTCCCATCTCTTTCAGAATTTTTCAAAGTTTATCATGATCCACACAGTCAAAGGCTTTGGCATAGTCAATAAAGCAGAAACAGATGTTTTTCTGGAACTCTCTTGCTTTTCCCATGATCCAGCGGATGTTGGCAATTTGATCTCTGGTTCCTCTGCCTTTTCTAAAACCAGCTTGAACATCTGGAAGTTCATGGTTCACATATTGCTGAAGTCTGTCTTGGAGAATTTTGAGCATCACTTTCCTAGCGTGTGAGATGAGTGATATTGTGTGGTAGTTTGAGCATTCTTTGGCATTGCCTTTCTTTGGGCTTGGAATGAAAATTGACCTTTTCCTGTCCTGTGGCCACTGCTGAGTTTTCCAAATTTGCCAGCATATTGAGTGCAACACTTTTTCAGCATCATCTTTCAGGATCTGAAATAGCTCAGTAGGAATTCCATCACCTCCACTAGCTTTGTTTGTAATGATGCTTTCTAAGGCCCACTTGACTTCACATTCCAGGATATCTGACTCTACGTAAGTGATCACACCATTGTGATTATCTGGGTTGTGAAGATCTTTTTTGATAATTCTGTGTATTTTTGCCACCTCTTCTTAATATCTTCTGCTTCTGTTAGGTCCATACCATTTCTGTCCTTTATTGAGCC
The DNA here is from genome assembly GCA_006410935.1 of Redunca redunca. Taxonomy (NCBI): domain Eukaryota; kingdom Metazoa; phylum Chordata; class Mammalia; order Artiodactyla; family Bovidae; genus Redunca; species Redunca redunca. Next base: position 740,556 of record SJYQ01003347.1, on the reverse strand, counting down.
CATCGTTGCATGAAATGTTCCCTTGGCATCTTTAATTTTCTTGAAAAGATCTTTAGTCTTTCCTATTCTATCGTTTCCTCTATTTCTTTGTATTGATCACTGGGGAAGTTTTTCTTATCTCTCCTTGCTATTCTTTGGAACTCTGCATTCAAATGGGTATGTCTTTCCTTCTCTCCTTTCCTTTTCTCCTCTCTTCTTTTCACAGGTATTAGCAAGGCCTCCTCACAGAGCCATTTTGCTTTTTTGCATTTCTTTTTCTCGGGGATGGTCTTTATCCCTGTCTCCTGTACAATATCATGAACCTCTGTACATAATTCATCAGGCACTCTGTCTATCAGATCTAGTCCCTTAAATCTATTTCTCACTTCCACTGTATAATCATAAGAGATTTGACTTAGGTCATACCTGAATGGTCTAGTGGTTTTCCCTACTTTCTTCAATTTAAGTGTGAATTTGGCAATAAGGAGTTCATAATCTGAGCCACAATCAGCTCCCGGTCTTGTTTTTGCTGACTGTATAGAGCTTCTCCATCTTTGGCTGCAAAGAATATAATCAATCTGATTTCGGTGTTGACCATCTGGTGATGTCCATGTGTAGAGTCTTCTCTTGTGTGGCTGGAAGAGAGTGTTTGCTATGACCAGTGAGTTCTCTTGACAAAACTTTATTAGCCTTTGCTCTGCTTCATTCCGTTTTCCAAGGCCAAATTTGCCTGTTACTCCAGGTGTTTCTTGACTTCCTACTTTTTCATTCCAGTCCCCTATAATGAAAAGGACATCTTTTTTGTGTATTAGTTCTAAAAGGTCTTGTAGGTCTTCATAGAACGGCTCAACTTCAGCTTCTTCAGTGTTACTGGTTGAGGCATAGGCTTGGATTACCATGATATTGAATGGTTTGCCTTGGAAACAAACTGAGATCATTCTGTTGTTTTTGAGATTGTATCCAAGTACTACATTTTGGACTCTTTTGTTGACCATGATGGCTACTCCATTTCTTCTAAGGGACTCCTACCCATAGTAGTAGATATAATGGTCATCTGAGTTAAATTTTCCTATTCCAGTCCATCTTAGTTTGCTGATTCCTAGAATGTCAACATTCACTCTTGCCATCTCTTGTTTGACCACTTCCAATTTGCCTTGATTCATGGACCTAACATTGCAGGTTCCTATGCAATATTGCTCTTTATAGCATCAGGCATTGCTTCTATCACCAGTCACATCCACAACTGGGTGATGTTTTTGCTTTGACTCCATCCCTTCATTCTTTCTGCAGTTATTTCTCTAATGATCTCCAGTAGCATATTGGGCACCTACCAACATGGGGAGTTCATCTTTCAGTGTCCTATCTTTTTGCCTTTTCATACTGTTCATGGGGTTCTCAAGGCAAGAATACTGAAAGTGGTTTGCCATTCCCTTCTCTAGTGGACCACATTCTGTCAGACCTCTCCACCATGACCCATCTATCTTGGGTGGCCCCACATGGTATGGCTTAGTTTCATTGAATTAGAAAAGTTGTGGTCTTGTGATCAGATTGCCTAGTTGTCTGTGATTGTGGTTTCAGTCTGTCTGCCCTCTGATGCCTTCTCTTAACTACTACCATCTTACTTGGGTTTCTCTTATGTTGGACATTGGGTATCTCTTCACAGCTGCTTCAGCAAAATGCAGCTGCTGCTCCTTACCTTGGACGTGGGGTAGCTCTTCTTGGCCGCAGCCCTTGACCTTGGACGTGGGGTAAACTTAAAGCTATGTCCAAGAACAAAGAAGAGAGTGAGAGTGGAGTTCTAGGTTAGCCTGTCAACTAAAATAGCAATGGGGAGTGCAGGGCAGCAACTCAAATACCCACAAAGTTTCCAGACATTTTGAAGCCTTGTGCTGTCATGGGGACAGAAATCTTGTCCCAGTTGGAGTCACTTTGCAATATTTATCCTCTGTTTTTCCAACTACAATACACAGTTCCTCTTTCCAAAAAGATTGGGCAGAGCTGGAATGCCCACATCTCTTTGGGTGCCTAGTCCTATGGAAATGAGAGCATTCATTTTCTTCATATTCAGACAAACTGCATCCTCTGGTAAATATCAGAAACAGCAAAGCTGCAAGCTCTAAATCACCAGGTGCCATACCAGACGCTAAAAAAGAAAATAATAATAATCGATAGAAGCCAGATCATTTAAAAATTAGACAGCACCCAAGTATTTGAGAATATGCTGTAGGGAACACTTTTGCTTTTCATTAGGTAGCAGGATAAATAAGTGTGTATCTTAATTTGATGATTTTCCTGTCATAGTAATGACATTTTTGAAAATGGGGTACTGCTTTCCTGGGAGTAAGAGCGTTTCTACATCTGCTGACCTACAGAAAATTTCCAAAACATGATAAGTCTAGGGGGAATTCAGCGCCAGGTGGCAGCAAGTATTTCTAGTTATCGTGCCTCTCAAATGCCTGTCATTGCAGGTGGAGGGCGGGAGCCTCTGACGGGGATCTGGAAGCAGCTCCGGTGCAGACAGGAGAAGAGGCCAGCAGGCTTTTGAGAACCCCTACTGACTTTTGCATATTCCATTCTACTTCACTGATGCAAGCAACTTGAACAATGGCTACCGTATATTTTTGTTATTGCTTAAGAATGTTGTAGTTTTAAGTTGCCCTTGTCCCAGTGACATTGCTTACTGTGGCTTTTTACAGTCGATCAGGACTGATTTCATTCAGCTGCTCAGTTTCTAGCACTTTTCTGAGACTTTGTGCAAGACCTAGGAAGTATATCCCCGCAAGGAGTTTGCAATCACATCATTGTTTCTTAATTACCTTTAAAACGTTGTTGTATTTATTGAGGTGAAATACACATAAAACACAATTAACCATTTTAAAGTGCATATTTCAATGATATTTAGTATACTCACAAGTTGTGAAGCATGTAGCCCTCTCCAGTTTCAAAACGATGTCTTCCCCTAAAAATTCCCAGGACTCCTAAGTAATCACTCCCCAAATCCCCATTCCTTGGTAAGCCCCTGATCTGCTTTCTGTATCTATGAATTTGCTTGTACTTAATTCATTATATATGTGTTCATAGAAATGATACAATCCGATTTTTTTTTCTGACTTCCTCCACTTAACAGAGTATTTTAAGGATTCATCCAAGTTGTAGTTTATATTAGTACCCCCCCACCTTTATCGCTTTCATGATGTGCATATGCCAGTTTATTTTAAGCATTCAGGGATGTGCATTCATGTTTCTACCATTTGGCTATGTTGTGTAAAGTTGCTATGAATATTTGTGTACAAATTTCCTCATGAACATATATTTTTATTTCTCTTGGGTATTATACCTGGAAGGAAAATTTGGAAAATATAACATATTGATATAATTAACTCATCATTTTAGAATTTTATAGCTGGAAATGTGTGCATCAAGAAAGGAAGGAAGATTTCAAATCAACAACCTAACTTTGCACCTTAAGAAACTAACAAACTAAACCCAGAATCATCAGAGGATGATCATAATTAAAATGAGCATGGACATCAACAAATAGAGAATGAAGAAACAAGCAAACAAACAACAGAATGAACAGCAAAACTAAACAAAGCAAAACTTGCTTCTCTGAGAAGATCAACAAAATTGAAAAGTCTTTAACTAGACTAAATAAGAAAAAAATGGAGAAGACACACATAACCAAAATTGAAAATAAAATGACTACTACAGTTAAAGAAATTAATAAGATTACAAGATAATAATACAAATATCTATTCATCAATAAATTAGGTAAAATGAAAACAAAATCCTAGAAATGCACAAATCTCTAAAACTAGTTTGAGAAATAAATTCTCAACATACCTACAAGTAAAAAGATTGAATCAGTAATCAGAAAAGAGAATTCCAGGTCCAGATGGCTTCACTGGTGAACTCTACCAACTAGTTAAAAAGTAACAGCAACACTACTCAAAATCTTCCAAAAAACAGAAGAGAAAGGAACACTTCTTAACACATTCTATTTAGTCAGCATTACTCTGATACCAAAACCAGGAAAAGACACTACAAGTAATCCACAGACAAATACTCCTTGTGTAAACAAACACAAAAATTCTCAACCAAACACTAGCAAAACGAATTCAGTAGCACTTCAGAAGGATTAGACTCTGTGACCAAGTGGAATTTGTCCTAGGAATATGAGGCTTGTGCAACATAAGTAAATCAGTTAATATAACGTCACATCAGTAGCATGAAGGAAAGATGATCTGAATAGACAGAAAAAACTTTTGAATAAAATGAAAATTCCATTGCTAAAAGTTCTCGGCAAACCAGGAATAGAAAGACACAATTTCTTTCAAGCCAAATATGTTCTTTTTGTTTTCTTTCCTTCTGCTAAATATTGGGAAATTTAAAGCAATTCTCTTCAGTTGAAGTATGCATTGTATTTATCTGCTAGTGTCAAAACAATGATTCTTAAAATAAAATTTCCAAAATTGTTTACCTGGCTGAAATAAGTCTTTACTTTTCTCTTTCATCTTACTGTTAGCTGGGTTTTGTTTTAGTTCATGTGTCTCGTTGATTCATCTAAGACAAAAGAATAAGGTAGATCAGTCTATCCAGGGCTTCTTCTCATTGAGAAATCACACAGAGTCAAGATAAAAAGGAAACTGTTTCTTACAGTTTTTGTTCTAGACTAGCATATCTTCTGGGCTTCCCTGATAGCTCAGCTGGTAAAGAATGCACCTGCAATGCAGGACACCCTGGTTCGATTAGGAAGGTCCTCTGAAGCAGGGATAGGCTACCCAATCCAGTATTCTTGGGCTTCCCTAGTGCCTCAGACAATAAAGATGAAGACCAGGGTTTGATCTGTGGGTTGGAAAGATCCTCTGGAGGAGGGCATGCCAACCCAAATCAGTTTTCTTGCCTGGAGAATCCCCACAAACAGAGAAGCCTGGTGGGCTATAGCCCATGGGGTCACAGAGAAGGACATGACTGAGTGACTAAGCCCACAGCACAGCGTATCTTCACGTGTGGTCAAATATAAGTAACCAGGGGGAAATGTGTATATGCTAATCCCAGCACAAATGGGTAGGTGAATAGACTTTATTCCCTCTCTTACACTGCAATATCACATGTCAAGGGACTGAAGAGAAGAATATCCCAACCTACCAGTGTCTGTCAATAAAAGTGTCATATAAGAAAGTAGAGAAGGAAAAATGCCAAGATGGGAGTGTTCTATTAAGAAATGTTTATGTGAAAAATCCCTGGAGGAGGACATGGCAATAAACTCCAGGATTCTTGCCTGGAGTATCTCATGGACAAAGGAACCTGGTGGGCTGCAGTCCATGGAGCTGCAAAGAGTCAGACACGACTGAAGCGACTTAACACACACATGTGAAAAACAGGTTGATTTCTGTAATATACCACAAAATTTCAGTGGTTTAAGAGCAAGTTTATTTCTCATTCACTCAAAATCAAGTATAGATGTTCCTGGTCTTCTGGCTTTTGGAGTGGCTCTCTTCCAAACAGTGCTTGGGTATTTAGGCTATTCCAATCTTCAAGTTTATCTTGTTGCCATCTATCTTGCAACCATGAAGGAAAGAAGAAAAGAAATGAAATATTTATGGAAACCACTCAGTATATTTAACCATTTTGTCATTGAAGTGACACAGCCTTTTAGCTCACATTTTATCAGCCAAAACAAGTCCCATGATTTCACCTACAAGGAAAGGTGGAGGGTATAAATGTAATTATGCAATCCCTGACTAGGTATTGATTGGTCAACTGCATTACCACTCTATCTAAAGGCAGTAGAATCCCTGGTGACCAATCAGCTATTTGGTCTAGGAGAGAAAGACGGAACATAGATGTTTGACCAGGAGCCTCTGTCAATGCTAAAGTTAACGTAGAATAGAAACTTTGAGACTGCAAATAATCTGTGCTGTTGTTGTTGTTTTAGTAGAAAAGATAGAGGGTTTGTGAAAATTTGGTTTAAGTAAAACTACTTCAGCTTCTAGATGGTTAATCAAAGCCTGTAATAATCAATAGCATTCGCCTAATACTTTTATTATTAATTTTAATGTATTCTATCTTTATACCAACTTTTGTGTATTTTTGTATGGTATAATACCAAGAACAACTGATATAAAAATATACAAAGAGATATCCTTAAAAAAAACTATAAATCAAGATAAAATCTTAAACATATTGTGGCAATCCACAGGAAGATAATATAAAATAAATTTAAAAAGAGGAACCAGAACACATATTAAAATATTAGACTTAAGTGCTAATATATCAATAGTTATCTTAAATGTAAGGGGTTCAAATGTATCACTTGAAAGGCAAGGATTAGCAGAGTGGATTTAAAAAAAAAATGTGGCCTAATTAGATGTGTCATAAGAAACTCAATTCAAAGTTAAGAACAAAAGTAGATTAAAAGTATAAGGATGAAAAAACCTATGCCATGTGAATGTAACCAAACAAGCAGATGTGGGTGGCTATATTAAATTGTGGACCACAGAATGAAGAAAATTACTGGATACAAAGATGCACATTGCATAATATTAAATGGATGAAAGGATAAAACTATTTGCATAATGATGTATAATGCTAAATGTTTTCCAAACAAACAATAGAGCCTCAAAATATATAAAACAAAAGCTGTTAGAAGTGAAAAAAAAATAGATAAATTCACAATAATCATTAGGGATTTCAGCACCTCACTTTCAGTTTATACAAACAGTAGATAGAAAATCAACAAGGACATAAAAATCTGACTAATAGGATAAACAGGTCTAGTTAGTGTTTATAGAATGTGTTACCCAAACACAATAGAATGCATATTTTTCAAGCATACAGGGAATATCCACCAAGACAGACTAATTATTTTGTGCCCTAGAATAAACCTCCAATTTAAAATTGAAACTAGAGAATCAGTTCTCTTATATCATGGACTAAAGCTAGAAATCAATAACAGAAAGACAATGGAAAAATCTCTAAATTTAGAAATATCAAAAACGTGGCCAAATAACCAATGGTCCAGAGTTAAAATCTCAAAGGAAACTAAAACAATAAATCAAACTAAAAGAAAATCAAGACATGGTATACCCAATTATGTAGGATGCACCTAAATCAGTGCTAGAAGAAAATTTATGACATTAACTGCTTTCATTAGAAATGGGAAATGTTGTGAACAATAATAAATGAGTAAATGGTTGTGAATTTCCGTTAAGAAGTGGAAAATGAAGGGAAAAAAAGAAAAAAAAGAAAGAAAACCCAAGGCAAACATAAAGAAGATAATAGAGGAGAAATAACTACAATTGAAACAGAAAATCAGTGAGACAAAAAGCTGAATCTTTAAATATAATAAAATTGATAAGCCTATAGCAATATTGACAAAATATAAGGCAAAAATAAACCATAAACATCAGAAATCAGAGATATCACTATATGGCAGCTAGTAAAAAATTAATGAGGGCATACTATCACCATGTAGGTGCACATAAACTTGGAAAAATAATGACTAGTTCCTTGAAAACTACAAACTAAGTCAGATGAAATGAAATACATAATCTGCATGGTATGATAATGATTAAAGAAATTCAATCATAATTAAAAATCTCTTGAATAATATATCTCCAGACTGGAGAAATCCACCAAATATTTAAAGATAAATTAGTACCAGTTTCTCACAATTTTTTCTAGAAAATAGAAGAAGAGAGACTGTATCTCAATTTATCAATATTACTCTGATACCAAAAGCAGCCAAAGATGATAAAGTGGGCACAAAAAGCTTTACTCATCTTTTATCCATGCATTTAATATATTTACTCAGCAATGTAAGTCAATTACTGGCCAGACTTGAGGAATCTGGGAAGGGCTTGTCTGGCCAGGGTTCTACAACACTGCATAGGGTGTCAAGGAGATTTGGGAGGTAACATCATCAATATTACATGTCAAAAAAACTCAAAAACAAAAACACAGGACTGATTAGGAGAACACTTCATCTCTGTAATTTGAAATCTATCATTATCTTTTTAGTGTGAAAATATGGGAAAATTTCCAGTTTTAAAAAGTTTACCTTTGGGGGAAAAAAAAGAAAGAAGATTCTACCTAAAGGAAAAATGAAGGAGTAGGTTTCTCAACCTAGTTACTAAAAATGTAAAAGGTTGCTAAATCAAGAGTATGTCTGTGTATAATAAGCAACTCAAAATTAGCTTACAATTACAATAGTACCTAATATGTCTAATTCTAAATCAGTGCAGTTCAGTTCAGTTGCTCAGTCATGTCCGACTCTTTGTGACCCCACGAAGCGCAGCACGCCAGGCCTCCCTGTCCATCACCAAATCCCGGAGTTCACTCAAACTCACATCCATCGAGTCGGGGATGCCATCCAGCCATGTTATCGTCTGCCATCCCCTTCTCCTCCTGCCCCCAATCCCTCCCAGCATCAGAGTCTTTTCCAATGAGGCAACTGTTCGCATGACGTGGCCAAAATATTGGAGTTTCAGCTTCAACATCAGTCCTTCCAATGAACACCCATTCCTTGAGAATGGACTGGTTGGATCTCCTTGCAGTCCAAGGGACTCTCAAGAGTCTTCTCCAACACCACAGTTCAAAAGCATCAATTCTTTGGCTCTCAGCTTTCTTCACAGTCCAGCTCTCACATCCATACATGACCACTGGAAAAACCAGAGCCTTGACTAGATGGACCTTTGTTGTAAAATAATGTCTCTGCTTTTTAATATGCTATCTAGGTTGGTCATAACTTTTCTTCCAAGGAGTAAGTGTCTTTTAATTTCATGGCTGTAATCACCATCTGCAGTGATTTTGGAGCCCCCCAAAATAAAGTCTGTCACTGTTTTCCCGTCTATTTCCTATGAAGTGATGGGACCAGATGCTATGATCTTCGTTTTCTGAAAGTTGAGCTTTAAGCCAATTTTTTCACTCTCCTTTTGCACTTTCATCAAGAGGTTTTTTAGTTCCTCTTCACTTTCTGCCTTAAGGGTGGTGTCATCTGCATATCTGAGGTTATTGATATTTCTCCCAGCAATCTTGATTCCAGCTTGTGTTTCTTCCAGCCCAGCGTTTCTCATGATGTACTCTGCATAGAATTTAAATAAGCAGGGTGACAATAGACAGTCTTGACATACTCCTTTTCCTATTTGGAACCAGTCTGTGGTTCCATGTCCAGTTTTAACTGTTGCTTCCTGACCTGCATACAGGTTTCTCAAGAGGCCTGTCAGGTGGTCTGGTATTCCCATCTCTTTCAGAATTTTCCGCAGTTTATTGTGATCTGCACAGTCAAAGGCTTTAGCATAGTCAATAAAGCAGAAATAGATGTATTTTTGGAACTCTCTTGCTTTTCTGATGATCCAGCAGATGTCAGCAATTTGATCTCTGGTTCCTCTGCCTTTTCTAAAACCAGCTTGAACATCTGGAAGTTCATGGTTCACATATTGCTGAAGCCTGGCTTGGAGAAGTTTCAGCATTACTTTACTAGCATATGAGTGAGTGCAATTGTGCGGTAGTTTGAGCATTCTTTGGCATTGCCTTTCTTTGGGATTGGAATGAAAACTGACCTTTTCCAGTCTTGTGGCCACTACTGAGTTTTCCATATTTGCTGGCATATTGAGGGAAGCACTTTCACAGCATCATCTTTCAGGATTTGAAATAGCTCAGTAGGAATTCCATCACCTCCACTAGCTTTGTTCGTAGTGATGCTTCTTAAGGCCCATTTAACTTCACATTCCAGGGTGTCTGGCTCTAGGTGAGTGTTCACACCATCATGATTATCCGGGTCATGAAGATCTTTTTTGTACAGTTCTTCTGTGTATTCTTGCCACCTCTTCTTAATATTTTCTGCTTCTGTTAGGTCCATACCATTTCTGTCCTTTATCGAGCCCATCTTTGCATGAAATGTTCCCTTGGTATCTCTAATTTTCTTGAAGAGATCTCTAGTCTTTCTTATTCTGTTGTTTTCCTCTATTTCTTTGCATTTATCACTGAGGAAGTCTTTCTTATCTCTTCTAGCTATTCTTTGGAACTCTGCATTCAGATGCTTATATCTTTCCTTTTCTCCTTTGCTTTTCACTTCTCTTCTTTTCACAGCTATTTGTAAGGCCTCCTCACACAGCCATTTTGTTTTTTTGCATTTCTTTTCCATGGAGATGTCTTGATCCCTGTCTGTTGTACAATGTCATGAACCTCATTCCATAGTTCATCAGGCACTCTATCTATCAGATCTAGTCCTTTAAATCTATTTCTCATTTCCACTATATAGTCATAAGGGATTTTATTTAGGTCATACCTGAATGGTCTAGTGGTTTTCCCTACTTTCTTCAATGTAAGTCTGAATTTGCCAATAAGGAGTTCATGATCTGAGGAACAGTGACCTCCCAGTCTTATTTTGGCTGACTGTATAGAGTTTCTCCATCTTTGGCTGCAAAGAATATAATCAATCTGATTTCGGTGTTGACCATCTGGTGATTTCCATATGTAGAGTCTTCTCTTGTGTTGCTGGAAGAGGGTGTTTGCTATGACTAGTGCGTTCTCTTGGCAAAACTCTATTAACCTTTGCCCTGCTTCATTCAAAGGCCAAATTTGCCTGTTACTCCAGGTGTTTCTTGACTTCCTACATTTGCATTCCAATCCCCTATAATGAAAAGGACATCTTTTTTCTGTGTTAGTTCTAAAAGGTCTTATAGGTCTTCATACAAACATTCAACTTCAGCTTCTTCAGCATTACTGATTGGGGCATAGACTTGGATTACTGTGATATTGAATGGATTGCCTTGGAAACTAACAGAGATCATCCTGTCGTTCTTGAGATTGCATCCAAGTACTGCATTTTGGACTCTTTTGTTGACCATGAGGGATTCCTGCCCACAGTAGTAGATATAATGGTCATCTGAGTTAAATTCACCCATTCCAGTCTATCTTAGTTTGCTGATTCCTAGAAGGCCAACCTTCACTCTTGCCATCTCCTGTTTGACCACTTCCAATTTGCCTTGATTCATGGACCTAACATTCCAGGTTCCTATGCAGTATTGCTCTTTACAGCATCAGACCTTGCTTCTATCACCTGTCACATCCACAACTGGGTGTTGTTTTTTCTTTGGCTCCATCCCTTCATTCTTTCTGGAGTTATTTCTGCACTGATCTCCAGTCGCATATTGGGCACCTACCAACCTGGGGAGTTTTCCTCAATATCCAATCATTTTGCCTTTTCATACTGTTCATGGGATTCTCAAGGCAAGAATACTGAAATGGTTTGCCATTCCCTTCTCCACATTCTGTCAGACCTCTCCACGATGACCCGTCGGACTTGTGTGGCCCCATAGGGCGTGGCTTAGTTTCATTGAGTTAGACCTGGCTGTGGTCCATTTGATCAGATTGACTAGTTTTTGTGATTATGGTTTCAGTGTGTCTGCCCTCTGATGCCCTCTTCCAACACTTACTATCTTACTTGGGTTTCTCTTACCTTGGACGTGGGGTATATCTTCACGAGTGCTCCAGCAAAGCATAGCCAGGGCTCCTTACCTTGGAGGAGGGGTATCTCCTCACTGCTGCCCCTCTGACCTTGAATGTGGAATGGCTTCTCTCAGCCCTCCTGCGCCTGCGCAGCCACCACTCCTTGGACGTGGGGTAGCTCCTCTTGGCCACCACCCCTGACCTCGGACATGGGGTAGCCTCCTCCCAGTCACCACTCCTGACCTTGGACAGGGGGTAGCTCCTCTGGGCCACGCTTCTGCAAGGTCTGTCGCAGCTGTCGGGCTTCTAAATAATTAGCCAGCAGCTAATTCTAAATAATCCTTGTAAATTGTTACATGATGCTATTATTGTGATCTTTAAAGGCTTAAAACATTTAAAACCCCTCAAAACACAATGACTTAACTTTGATAAAAAGTTTAGTTTTCTTTCCCATAATATCACGGCCAGACTAAGCTGGTGTAACAGTTGGGTGGAACTTGGGTTCTTTTCAACTTGTTGCTTTGTAATTCTCTGAAGCATTGCCTTCATCTACCTAGAAATATCTAGGTTACTAGCTCGTTCACATTTTAGAATTTGAGAAAGAAAATGAAACTAAGTCAAGGGAAAATTATTGTATGTATATGTGTATGCATTTCAGTTAAGAGTTAGTCCATTCATTTTGAAGATCACTTTGTCTAATTTCCCATGAAGTCTGACATTCATCTCATAGCCATACCTAGCCAAATGGGAAAAAATAATCTCTAACTGGATGCTCTATATCCAGAAACAAGGAGAGAGTAATTATTGACTAATTTATGAAGTATAATATAGGGGATAAATGTGGGTACATGAGAACTGTAAAGAATTTCATGGCTGAGAAAAACAGAAGTAGAAAAGTAATAGACAAACTTAACTAACCTATAAGTCTGTATCATTAAAATACTAACATTGTCAGAGTGGTTAAAAAAACTTGTGTATGATATAGATAGTTAAAAGTAAAAAATGAACTGTATCTTGATCTGGATGGTGATTGTATAGTTCTATCATGTGTAATAATTTATTGAGCTTTTACGTTAAAATTAGTAGACATTGGGTACTTCACTCTGTGATAGTTACATAGAAAAGGATCTACATTCACCATTTCTGGATTGCTTAAAACTTGCATATTTCAAGGAAATACTTACCTTCAAGGGTTGACCTTCAACCCTCTCTGGGAGATTGCTCTGAGTCCTTGAAATATTCTGCCTGATAGAATTTTCACCTGCTTGAAGCCTTGGACCATGAAGTATTTACAAAGAGTACCTTTTTTTTTTTTGGGTGGGGGGGGGGTATGCCTGGGGCTTTGGGCCATGTTCTATCAGTTTGACCAAATAAATTTACCAAACAACGTGATTTATGGTGAATGCCAGTCTTTTCTCTGGGGTTTAGATTGGGATGTTTAGAACCTCAGAGCTAAAGTCAGTCATATGATGGTGCTTGAAAACATGGTGGTGGTGGTTTAGTCACTAAGTTGTGTCTGACTCTTGTGACTCCATGGACTGTAGCCTGCCAGGCTCCTCTGTCCATGGGATTTTCCAGGCAAGAATACTGGAGTGGATTGCCATTTGCTTCTCCAGGGGATCTTCCTGACCCAGGAATCAAACCCAGGTCTCCTGCACTGCAGGCAGATCCTTTATTGACTGAGCCATAAGGGGAGCCCTGAATATATGGCCCACTCCCAATAAAAAATAACCCTGGACATTAAGGCTTGGTTAACCTTTGAATGACAACAATTTGCATATGTTGTTCAATATTTTTGGGAGAATTGAGTGTGTTTCTGGGTAACTCCCATGATACAGCAGGAAGCTTGTTCCTTCTTTCTCTTGGGCTTTGACCATGTGCTTTTTTCCTTGGCTGATTTTAGTCTGCATCTTTTTTTTGCAATAACTTCTTACTGTGAGTATAAGGACTTTTTCTGAGT
>SJYQ01003347.1:714854-727032 GCA_006410935.1 Redunca redunca | reverse complement strand
GGTTTAGATTGGGATGTTTAGAACCTCAGAGCTAAAGTCAGTCATATGATGATGCTTGAAAATATGGTGGTGGTGGTTTAGTCGCTAAGTTGTGTCTGACTCTTGTGACTCCATGGACTGTAGCTTGCCAGGCTCCTCTGTCCATGGGATTTTCCAGGCAAGAATACTGGAGTGGATTGCCATTTGCTTCTCCAGGGGATCTTCCTGACCCAGGAATCAAACCCAGGTCTCCTGCACTGCAGGCAGATCCTTTATTGACTGAGCCATAAGGGGAGCCCTGAATATATGGCCCACTCCCAATAAAAAATAACCCTGGACATTAAGGCTTGGTTAACCTTTGATTGACAACAATTTGCATGTGTTGCTCAATATTTTTGGGCCCATGATACAGCAGGAAGCTTGTTCCTTTTTTCTCTTGGGCTTTGACCATGTGCTTTTTTCCTTGGCTGATTTTAGTCTGCATCTCTTTTTTGCAATAACTTCTTACTGTGAGTATAAGGACTTTTTCTGAGTGCCGTATGTCTTTCTAGCATATCAAGGGTGAACTTAGACTTTTTAGTGAAAAGATGAGAAAAAAAAAAAGGAAGGAAAGAAAGAGAGAGTTTTAGAAGTTAGAGAATTAAAGAGGAAAGCAATTTATTTATTTATTTATTTACATAAAGCATTGTTAAAACAAGTGAAATTATAGCTTTATGGAATCTGTTGTTCTGATAGATCTTCAGTTCAGTTCAGTCACTCAGTCATGCCTGACTCTTTGTGACCCCATGGACTGCAGCATGCCAGGACTCCCTCTCCATCACCAACTCCCGGAGCTTACTCAAAATCATGTCCATTGTATAGGTGGTGCCATCCAACCATCTCATCCTCTGTCATCCCCTTTTCCTCCCACCTTCAATCTTCCCCAGCATCAGGGTCTTTATAAATGAGTCAGCTCTTCGCATCAGGTGGCCGAAGTATTGGAGTTACAACTTCAGCATCAGTCCTTCCAATGAATATTCAGGACTAATGTCCTTTAAAAGTGGACTGGTTGGGTCTCCTTGCAGTTCAACGGACTCTCAAGAGTCTTCTCCAACACCACAGTTCTAAAGCATCAATTCTTTGGCCCTCAGCTTTCTTTATAGTCCAACTCTCACATCAATACATGACTACTGGAAAAACAATAGCTTTGGCCAGACGACCTTTTTTAGCAAAGTAATGTCTCTGCTTTTTAATATGATGTCTTGGTTGGTCATAACTTTTCTTCCAAGGAGCAAGCATCTTTTAATTTCATGACTGCATTCACCATCTGCAGTGATTTTGGAGCCCCCCAAAATAAAGTCTGTCATTGTTTCCACAATTTCCCCATCTATTTGCCATGAAGTGATGGGACCAGATGCCATGATCTTAGTTTTCTGAATGTTGAGCGTTAACCCAAATTTTTCACTCTCCTTTTTGACTTTCATCAAGAGGTTCTTTAGTTCTTCTTCACTTTCTGCCATAAGGGTGGTGTCATCTGCATATCTGAGGTTATTGAGATTTCTCCTGGCAGTCTTGATTCCAGCTTGTGCTTCATCCAGCCTAGTGTTTCTCATGATGTACTCTGCATACAAGTTAAATAAGCAGAATGACAATATACAGCCTTGATGTACTCCTTTTCCTATTTGGAACGAGTCTGTTGTTCCATGTCCAGTTCCAACTGTTGCTTCCTGACCTTCATACAGGTTTCTCAAGAGGCAGGTCTGGTGCTCTGGTATACCACTCTCTTTAAGAATTTTCCACAGTTTTTTGTGGTCCACAAAGTCAAAGACTTTGGCATAGTCAATAAAGCAGAAGTAGATATTTTTCTGGAACTCTGTTGCTTTTTCTGTGATCCAACAGATGTTTCCAATTTGATCTCTGGTTCCTCTGACTTTTCTAAAACCAGCTTGAACATCTGGAAGTTCACGGTTCAAGTACTGTTGTAGCCTGGCTTGGAGAATTTTGAGCATTACTTTATTAGTGTGTGAGATCAGTGAAATTGAGCGGTGGTTTAAGTGTTCTTTGATATTGCCTTTCTTTGGGATTGGAATGAAAACTGACCTTTTCCAGTCCTGTGGCCACTGTGGAGTTTTCCAGATTTGCTGACATATTGAGTGCAGCACTTTCACAGCATCATCTTTTAGGTTTCAAATAGCTCCACTTGAATTTCATCACCTCCACTAGCTTTGTTCATAGTGATGCTTCCAAGGCCCACTTGGCTTTGCATTCCAGGATGTCTGGCCTAGGTTGGTGATCACACAATCGTGATTATCTGTGTTGTGAAGATATTTTTTGTACAGTTCTTCTGTGTATTCTTGCCACCTTTTCTTATTATCTTCTGCTTCTGTCAGGTCCATACTATTTCTGTCCTTTATTGAGCCCATCTTTGCATGAAATGTTCCTTTGGTATCTCAAGTTTTCTTGAAGAGATCTCTAGTCTTTCCCATTCTATTGTTTTCCTCTACTTCTTTGCCTTGATCACTGAGGAAGACTTTCTTTTCTTTCCCGACTATTCTTTGGAATTCTGCATTCAAATGGGTGTATCATTAATTTTCTCCTTTGATTTTCACTTCTCTTTTATTCACAGCTATTTGTAAGGCCTCCTCAGACAGGCATTTTGCCTTTCTACATTCTTTTCCTTGGTGGTGGTCTCGATTTCTGCCTTCTGTACAGTGTCTCAACCTCTATTCATTGTTCTTCAGGCACTCTGTCTATCAGATCTAGTCCCTTAAATATATTTCTCACTTCAGCTGTATAATTGTAAGGGATTTGATTTAGGTCATAACTGAATGATCTAGTGGGCTTCCCTAGTTTCTTCTAGTAAAGTCTGCATTTGGCAATAAGGAGTTCACAATCTGAGCCACAGTCAGCTCCCAGTCTTGTTTATGCTGACTGTATAGAGCTTCTCCATCTTTGGCTTCAAGGAATATAAACAATCTGATTTCAGTATTGACCATCTTGTGATGTCCATGTGTAGAGTCATCTCTTGTGTCGTTGGAGGAGGGTGTTTGCCAGGACCAGTGTGTTCTCTTGGCAAAACTCTATTAGCCTTTCCCTGCTTCATTCTGTACTTCAAGGCCAAATTTGCCTGTTACTCCAGGTAGAACTTGACTTCTTACTTTTGCATTCCAGCCCCCTATAATGAAAAAGACAGATTTTCTTGGGTGTTAGTTCTAGAAGGTGTTGTACATCTTCATAGAACTGTTCAACTTCAGCTTCTTCAGCATTACTGGTTGGGGCATAGGCTTGGATTACTGTGATATTGAATGGATTGCCTTGGAAATGAACAGATATCATTCTGTCGTTTTTGAGATTGCATCCAAGTACTGCATTTAGGACTCTTTTGTTGACCATGATGGCTACTCCAAGTCTTCTAAGGGATCCCTGCCCACAGTAGTAGATATAATGGTCATCTGAGTTAAATTCTCCCATTTCAATCCAATTTAATTGGTTGATTCCTACAACGTTGATATTCACTCTTGCCGTCTCCTATTTGACCACTTCCAATTTGCCTTGATTCATGGACCTAACATTCCAGGTTCTTATGCAATATTGCTGTTTAGAGCATCAGACTTTACTGCCATCACCAGTCACATCCTCAAGTGGGTGTTGTTTTTGCTTTGACTCCATCCCTTCATTCTTTCTGGAGTTATTTATCCACTGATCTCCAGTAGCATATTGGGCACCTAATNATTGGTTGATTCCTACAACGTTGATATTCACTCTTGCCGTCTCCTATTTGACCACTTCCAATTTGCCTTGATTCATGGACCTAACATTCCAGGTTCTTATGCAATATTGCTGTTTAGAGCATCAGACTTTACTGCCATCACCAGTCACATCCTCAAGTGGGTGTTGTTTTTTCTTTGACTCCATCCCTTCATTCTTTCTGGAGTTATTTATTCACTGATCTCCAGTAGCATATTGGGCACCTAATGACCAGGGGAGTTCATCTTTTGGTGTCCTATCTTTTTGCCTTTTCTTACTGTTCATGGGGTTCTCAAGGCAAGAATAGTGATGTAGTTTGCCATTCCCTTCTCCAGCGGATCACATTTTGTCAGAACTCTCCACCATAAGGTTAATGACAAAAGAAAGGATGTGAGCCATGTTCTTAAGTGATTTAGAAAGGAAGTAACAAATTCCGAAGGACAAAAGATAATGAGTCATAATTAAAAAGATTGATTTAGAGTTTTCATATTAGACTTTATTTATGGAAAACCCACTTTGTTTTTCTTACTAGGTACAGAATAGAATTCTATTTGGTTTAAAAAAAAAAAAACAGCTATGTGTGTATATATGTATATATATATATACATATACACACACACACACATATTATCTGTTCAGTTCAGTTCAGTCACTCAGTTGTGTCTAACTCTTTGCGACACCATGAATCACAGCATGCCAGGCCTCCCTGTCCATCACCAACTCCTGGAGTTCACTCAAACTCACATCCATTGAGTTGGTGATGCCATCCAGCCATCTCATCCTCTGTTGTCCCCTTCTCCTCGTGCCCCCAATCCCTCCCAGCATCACGGTCTTTTTCGATGAGTCAACTCTTCGCATGAGGTGGCCAAAGTACTGGAGCTTCAGCTTCAGCATCAGTCCTTCCAATGAACACCCAGGACTGATTTCCTTTAGAAAGGACTGGATGGATCTCCTTGCAGTCCAAGGGACTCTCAAGAGTCTTCTCCAATACCACAGTTTAAAAGCATCAATTCTTTGGCGCTCAGCTTTCTTCACAGTCCAACTCTTACATCCATACATGACCACTATAGCCTTGACTAGACGGACCTTTGTTGGCAAAGTAATATCTCTGCTTTTCAATATGCTGTCTAAGTTGATCATAACATTCCTTCCAAGGAGTAAGCATCTTTTAATTTCATAGCTGCAATCACCATCTGCAGTGATTTTGGAGCCCCCCAAAATAAAGTCTGACACATTTTCCACTGTTTCCCCCATCTATTTGCCATGAAGTGATGGGACCAGATGCATGATCTTCATTTTCTGAATGTTGAGCTTTAAGCCAACTTTTTCACTCTCCTCTTTCACCTTCATCAAGAGGCTTTTTAGTTCCTCTTCATTTTCTGCCATAAGGGTGGTGTCATCTGCATATCTGAGATTATTGATATGTCTTCTGGCAATCTTGATTACAGCTTGTGCTTCCTCCAGCCCAGCGTTTCTCATGATGTACTCTGCATAGAAGTTAAATAAGCAGGGTGACAATATACAGCCTTGATGTACTCCTTTTCCTATTTGGAACCAGTCTGTGGTTGCTTGTCCAGTTCTAACTGTTGCTTCCTGACCTGCATACAGGTTTCTCAAGAGGCAGGTCAGGTGGTCTGGGTTTCCCATATACATATATATGTACCTTTGTCATCTCATATTTAGTCTCTTTGATGAATGAGAACTTTTCATTCACTAAGTATTCATTAAGGGTCACCCATATTGATATCTTGTCACACTTTATGTGCGTTTTGACCTAGTGCACTTGAGCAGTAACTGTAATAAAAGATCAGATATGGCCCTGGGCATCAAGATTCACTGTTTATATGTTTAAATAGACACGCAAATACAGACGTAACTCTATAATTGCATATGAATACTTGACATGCAAATACGTAAGTCTGTATTCAGGAATTTTATTGACACACACACACACACAAAATCTACTTCTCTCCCCAAAAGCATACTTTACCAGAAAAATAGATCATGGTGTATGTCTATTAGTTCTTTCTGTCTCTTGACAATGTGTGGGTGAGGTACAAGTTGTCCCAGGAATGAAACTTGTTCATTATCAGTTCCTGACCTGCATCTTTCTGTTTTAAACATATGGTGTTTATGATCATGGGAATTTAGATAATAGAAGAGGAGGATAGAATTAAGAAAGAGAAGTAATATTCAAATGTCCATATCAGGATAGTATAGAAGGTTACTTGAATCACTTTATCCCCAAATTCAAGTATAAGTATGATAAAAAACAAAAATGTAATTACACAGAGCTATTTCAGATACGAATATGCATGTTTACATAGTTTTCAGAAGTCAGAGTAAACCAGAAACATTATTTTCAAAACTGAAAATTTTCAATATTATCCCATTGCACTACTACATTCTGGGATTGTACTAGGTAGAAGGGACATAAAATTAAACAAAATGGATATGTTCCTACTTTATGCATACTAGAGGAGGCAAAAAACTTAAAAAAAAAAATTATAATACATTATGTGTTACTGCATTAGAAGTGTCCTGACCTCCACAGACTGGGAATAATTACAACTATTACTAAAATATGTAGCAGTAAAATGAAACAATTATCAAAACTAACATAAATAGGACATTAGTCCCCAGGAAATTCTTCAAAAGGCTAAACACTAAAAATGGGGCTCATTTTATGATTATATTCCATTTTTTCATCTCGTCCATATGCTTTATATGTATTTTAAAGGAGGAAGGTCAGTAAGCTTTCCCCCGAGAGCTCTGGCTAAGCTCTGTTTGTACATGTCATCAGAGAGGCAATGCTGTCACACAGATGGCCCCCTGGTCTGGCCAGCTTGACGAAAGTGCCTTTGTGTTCCTAATTAACTAGTGAACAACTGTGCCAATTGCTTTGATACATTCTAAACCTTCTGTTCTCAGACTTTTGATGAGCTGTTTATTCAGGAGCAATACCTGCCTGCTTTATTGGCCCCAGCACACCACTTTTAAAGGGCAGAGCTTTAGTGCGATTGACAAGGATTCCTCAGTTCTGAGGATGAAGATCATCAGGAAGCATTAACCATATTCAGGTAGTCTGCTTTAGACCTCATTGATGAAAGGATAAAGCCTGTGACTACAGAGTGCAAACATTTTCTGGCAGTAATTCAATAGATCCAGAGCTCACAGTTCAGTAATAAGCTGCCACACCAACTCCTTCTTTGATTCTGGGAGTTCCCAAATCTCTAGCAGTGTTTAAAGACGCAAGGTTTCTAGGATCTTTACTCAACACTTGAAAGACTAGTAGTAAATTAAATGCTGACATAGAGAGTAAATTAGAACATCAAACGATACCAGGATAATAAATGTTAAAGAGCATGCCAAATTATATTTAGCATACAAAGGAAAGACATGCAAATGAAGCCCAGAGCCCCAGACCACTTTTGTGGAGATAATTGTGTGAGATGTAATGGGAGGGACAGATGTTAGTTGTTTTTTAAAAATGTTCTTGACTAAGTGGAATGTGTAATGTAGATAGGTCATGTGATGAAATAACTATTTTTTTCCATGTCAAATTAAAGAACATGGTATTCTTCAAAAGTAAAAATTATAAATCCTCAAGCATGTTTTTGGAAAGGTTCTTTGCATGATACAAAGCTTGAGTTCTGCCGCACGATCAGTGGTTCTGCGGTGAAGAAAGGAAAAACAGAAATAATACAAATGTCCAATCCTAAAACATTTTAAAAGTAGCTAATCTGTTTGATGTTAATAAAGAAGACTATTTACGTCAAGATATCTCAATCTTGGCACTACTGATACTTGTACTACATAGTTATTTGTTGTGGAAGAGTGTTCTTGCACAGTACAATATTTCGGAGAAGGCAATGGCACCCCACTCCAGTACTCTTGCCTAGAAAATCCCATGGATGGAGGAGCCTGGTGGGCTGCAGTCCATGGGGTCGCACAGAGTCGGACATGACTGAGATGACGTAGCAGCAGCAGCAGCAGCAGAGGGCTCTACCCATTAGTTACGGGTAGCATTCATCTCTATTTTGACAACTAAGCTTTATCAGTAATCATGTGTGGATGTGAGAGTTGGACTATAAAGAAAGCTGAGTACTGAAGAATTGATGCTTTTGAACTGTGGTGCTGGAGAAGACTCTTGAGAGTCCCTTGGATTGCAAGGAGATCCAACCAGTCCATTCTAAAGGAAATCAGTCCTGATTATTCATTGGAAGGACTGATGCTGAAGGTGAAAGTTCAATACTTTGGCCACTTGATGCAGAGAATTGACTCATTCAAAAAGACCCTGATGCTAGGAAAGATTGAAGGCGGGAGGAGAAAGGGACAACAGAGGATAAGATGGTTGGATGGGATCACTGACTCGATGGACATGAGTTTGAGTTGGTGATGGACAGGGAAGTCTGGTGTGCTGCAGTCCATGAAGTCACAAAGAGTCAGACATGACTGAGTGAACTGAACCGAACTGAACTTAAAGATTGCCTCTAGACATTGTTAACTGATGAACAATGGATGACTCTGAAATGTACTAAGAAGAAGAGAGATTTATTAGAAAGCTCAGGAGTGGGAGAACAATACAAGAGCATAACTCTTACAAAATTTCATCCAACAGAAGAAGAAAATTCAAGTCCATGCTTCCTGACTTCTGATTGAGAAACTGAAGCTGGGCCAGGTAAGCTCATTCCTTGCCAGTACCCAAGGAAAGTCCTCCCAACAACTTAAGATTGTCCCCATTAAACCAGCAAGGAGGATCTTTGACCCATATGCCACACTAAAAATAAAGGACGAGTGGGAGAGCTCCCCTTCTGTAGCAGACCTGAGGCTCCTGCATTCCACCTACTTTGTGGCATTGCAAAGCCAGGGCACACAGAGCACCAGAAAGGAGGGTCTTGCACAACAAGTTCTGACTCAGTATTAAAATGGAGATGATAGGGAATCAAATTTGTGAATTTGAGGACAGATCAGTAAATTACCTAATCTGAGCAATCTATAGAAAATAAACTAGAAAACAACAACAACAGCAACAAAGCATCAGAGCCAGGATCATAGAAGGAGAGGTGAAATAATGTAGGGCTGAAAGAGCATGCAGAGAAATTACGGCTGAAAATCTCCCAAATATGTTGAAAGACAGAAATCAACATAGTCAAGAGGCTGCGTAAACTTTAAGAGGATAAACTCAAAGAAATGCAAACCAAGACACATCTTAATGAAACTTCTGAAAACAAAAGACAACACAAAACATTTTGAAAGCAATCAGAGAAAAATAACACTTTATAAATGGGGGAGCTCCTATTCAAATAGCAGCATATGTCTCATTGGAAATCAAGGAGACCATGAGGAAGTACCACAACATTTTTCAAGTTCTGAAAGGACTCTCAACAGTAATTATATACCTGAAAAACAATTTTTTTTCAGATAACAGACCAAGCCTATATAAGGTTAAGGAAAAGTCTTCACATATAAAGAAAATCATAAAAGAATCGAAAGAATTTTAGAGTATCAGGAAAGAAGAAAGAACAATAACATATCATATGTTACAAACATGTTTAAAAGATAGCACTTAAAATGTTTCCAAGATGACTAATATATCTGAAATAAATACCAAGACTGTTTTTAATACTTTTATAAAACTATCCATCTTTGTGTCCCAGCCTTTGCAGATCTGAAGTAAAAGCAAGAAATAAAACTAGTTATAATGCAGGGAGAGGTACAATTTCTTTTGTAAACTCTCCAGTGAGCCCTGCGTTTCTTTTCCTCTTACAATTAGAGGCTTCTTGCTCCCTCTCTTGCTTCTTTTAATCCTTTTGGTCCTGTTACAACAACTAGCCATCCCATTTTCATGAAAAATTCCAAGTTCCTTCCGTGAACATCAGTCCCCATACAGCGACGAGTTATTTCTCTAACTGTGGACTCCCTCTCATAGGCAAATGTTATTGAACATTTTCATTTCAATTGATGTCTCCATTTCCTCACCTCTCACAATCGCAGTGTAGATTATTTCCCAGTCATTTCACCAAAACTATATGTACAAGATTACAGTGGATCTCTTGGTTACAAAACTCATAGAACACTCAAGTGACCTGACCTTACTCAACCATTTGTATGCATTTGATATTGCTGACCCATTTCTACTTCATGAAGTGCTTTTGTCTTTGGTTCCCGTGATATGATAATCTCCTGATATTATGGATATAATTTTATATGGGGATATTCTCTGACAGATCTTTTACCTCTGCTTACTTTGCTGTTGGCTTGAAATGACCCCCCTAAAACAGAGGACAAAAAGAGACTGAGGAAAAAGGCATATCACTCCAAATTGGTAGGTGGCAGGTATAATAAGCAAGGGAACTCACAGAGGAGGCTTGTTTTTGAGCAGTCACAAGACAAGTAGATCTCTGCAGCCATCCACCAAATCTTCAAAAAGTTTATATGGAGGTCTTCATTAGGTTCAGTCACATATACCATCCAGGTGTTCTTGAAAGGTGTTCTCAGCAACACATTGTCATCTCAAGGCTGTGTCTTTGCAGGGAAAAGTCAAGTGTAAAGAACATTCCCAGGATGGAGAGTGTGTGAAGAACCTCAAATTGCCCAAGTCCAGCTCTCTGGTCATCTGCAGTCTTGTTTTTTCAACTACCTCCTCCAGCACTTGTAATTCCTAATGTTACTTCAGTTCAAAACAAGTTTTTTCTCTTCTTTTTCTGGATAATTTACCTAGACATTATCAATTGATGGTGGAGTTATCAACAAACTCATTTTCTACAAAATCCTTGTCCCAAGCAAAACCTCTCACCAAATTTATTCCTTCAGTTCAGTTCAGTTTAGTTCAGTTGCTCAGTTGTGTCCGACTCTTTGCAACCCTGTGAATCGCAGCACGCCAGGCCTCCCTGTCCATCACCAACTCCTGGAGTTCACTCAGACTCCCGTCCATCGAGTCAGTGATGCCATCCAGCCATCTCATCCTCGGTCATCCCCTTCTTCTCCTGCCCCCAATCCCTCCCAGCATCAGAGTCTTTTCCAATGAGTCAACTCTTCTTATTTTTGGAATAAAATCACATAGATTCAACTACCTAAACAGAAAACTGTAAGTAATATTTGGCTCTTGTTTCTCCTTCTCTATTCAATGAAAAAGTTCTCTGGCTTCAATCTTGATACTTCGGAATTAGGATTCTCCATATTCTTTAATCCATCCCCATAGATCAAGACATTATCTCTTACCTGGATTTCAGCAAAAATCTCTTCACTAAGCTGTCTTCATCTATGTTTGACCTCATCTTCTTATTCATTAGGTTGTTCTTATCCTACAGAGTCAATGCTGTCCCAACACATAAATAGGATCATGCCATCCTTTGCATTATGCCCTCAAGAGATAATAAATAATAAATAAAATAAACTTTGTAAGGTATTCAATACTTATTAGTAATTATACTCTACTTATATCCACGGTATTTTCTGTTATCTCTCCCCATGCTTAACAATTATGAAATTCTTTTATAAAGCAAAAAAGCAATATTTACATAAATTTTATAATCCCATAATGCTTTCATATCCTGGATGCCTCATACTTAGTTTTACTCTCAAACAGTAGCATATACTCTGTTTAGAACAACACTTTCTCCCCATCAGATACCCTCTGTCCTTTTATTCTGGTTAATTTTCAGTTGCAAAGACACGTACTCTAGGAATTCTTTCTCATCTACTATTTTCTCTGTGTCCTCATGGCACTCTACCCTTTCTGCTTCACCAGTCTTAGTTCGTAACAGTGTGAGTAGGAACTTTCTTATTATTTGTACCTATCTTCCTATCAATCTTTCTACAGCTCTTTGAAGAGGGACATTGTCTACATTGTATAATATTGTCTCTCAGTCCTTATATGACTTGACACTTGGTAAATTGTGGACATTGCTTTTCTCAGGAATAAATGAAAGATGACAATTCTAGAGTCATAAAGGAAGCTGCAGTGAGAGAAAGAAAATGGGCTTTTTATTTTTATGAGATAATGATGACAAAATGATAACCAACTAAATGGTATTGTCACAATTTTGTGAGTAAATATAATCTAGGTGATGTCCAAATTTATTATTACAAAGCCACATAGTCAACAAAGTATATATTTATTGTTATTGAATCAATAGTGACTTTTTTTCCTGATTTATTTGAGTACCCCTCTTGATACTCACAAAACCTCATCATTAAGACCAAAGAGGGGAGCAGGTGAAACTCAGAGACTTCAGGGAATCCACACACTACTTATTACCTTTTAGAATGCCTTTATTTTGTCACCAAATAATCCCTATATGACCCTTTCATTAATATTTTCTGAAAGTGTACATTGATGATAAAATTACAAGTAGTATAAATTCTATGCCCATTATATGTGATAAATTTTGTTTGGTATTTCATTTACTTGGTCTATTAACCATTATGAGATTATGAAATTGATGTAAATGCTGTTTTTTTTTTTTTT
>SJYQ01003347.1:698407-714708 GCA_006410935.1 Redunca redunca | reverse complement strand
GGTCGAGTTTCAACCTATCTGGCCAATGAAGTATAAAAGAGACTCTTTATGATACATTTCAAGTACACCGTGAAGTACAGAAAATAATACAGAAAGAATACTGAAAATGGTGGCTAAACCTGGCTTCTAATCATAGTAATGTGACTTGGGCATTTGAGGAACTAAAAGGCCATTTAATCTTCATCTAATACTTGAAACTTTTCTATATCAAAGAAGTAGGATTTAAACTTGAAAGCCTCTAAAGAAAGAGGATTTCCTCTCTCATGCTCAGAAAAGAAAAGTTTTTTATATACTTTTTTACTTATAATGAAGTGATATTTGACTCTCTTAAACATGCATCTACTAATGACAATCCTTTGAATGCATAACAAGAGTTAAATCCTAGTCTTCTATAAGAAGTTTCTCTCTTCTACTCTTCTGTCCTCCTCCCCTTCCAACCATGCATTCATATCACACCAAATCATTCTGTGTCTTAAGTGTAGGGTTTAATTTGAGTTATCATTTAGGGGAATAACAGGGTGCTGTCTCTCCTCTGCCACTCCCTTCCAAGAGAGAGAATGTTAATTTGAAATCTGTCTCACTAGGGTATTTTTCCAGACTTTCACTGAGTCAGACAGCTCATGAGAAAGTGGAATCAATTGCTGTGAACACAATAGGAACCATAGCAAGTCATGGGTCTTCAGGTGCATAGCTGCAGAGGTGTATTGCAAAGCCAATGCCTTCCAATCTCTTCATGTTTGCAGGGATTAACTTAGTTTCCGATAAGATCAGAAAGTAGTATTTCATATTTTGCACTTGAGGCTGTGACTCTGACTGCAGATATAGCCTCAGTGAACTGAATTCAAGAACATTCTGATGGATTAGGATTTCTACTCTGACATCAAACCCAGGCACTTCCTGGTGCCTGTATACAGCCATCTTTCTCCTGTGCCAACTCCCAAGACTTCTGCTACTCTCAAAATGTAAGGGGTGGGGCTACTGAGGCCTCCATTAATTGATAGACCAAAAATCTCACACACACACACGTGCTTTTCCCTATCTCCTTCTGAGTTTTAGCCTTTTCTCATTTTAGAAACTCATATATGAGTGTGTGAGACATCCAGTAAACTCAAGCTATATATTCACTGTCAAGGGCAAATGTTCACCATATGCAAATTTAGGAAAGTTACTTAATTTCTCTTCTACTTCAGCTTTAGTATCAATAAAATAAGAATAATAGCTTACTTTCATAGTTGCTATAAGATTAAAAGGCATAGTTGTAAAATATTTAAAATATTACATGACACAAAATATGTGCCTTGATACAAAACTTCCCCATTTTTATCCTGATCACAAAAGAAACTTTGATGCTACGCACACAGCAAGGGTGTGAGACCTGAAACTTCAGAGGGACACCTGAGTCCATTCTGGTAGTCCTGGTCTTGCCTTCCAGGTATTGAGTGACCGAGCTGTTCCTCTTTTCTTGGTATCTTCCTGGTTTGAGCACCAGAAGTTTGGGCATCCATAGCATCTCTTCAGTCTCAGGGAGACTGGGATGTTTTGTAAACCTCCACTTTACCTACCACCCCATCTAGTTTCCTGAACACACTCATATCCTCATTTCAATGATCTGTAGGGCCTCAAAATTAGTTTAGATTAGAGGACAGCCATCTGGTATCTTAATGGCCAGTGCAAAGACTCAAGGTTAACTTCACAGAGGGCATACTGCTACATTCACAAATTTCCTTCACACATTTGCACAGAGTTCTCAGTCCCTCTCTCCCATTGCAGATTCAATGGTTTCAGTGTTGGTTTCTGATGACCACTGTTTCTTCCTTAATTATTGCATTCTCTGCTTTTAATAGCCTATTCTAAAAATGAACTTCTGATTTTTTTTTAGTGAGCTTATCCCCCTTTTGGATCCCCCAAAATAAACTCTGACACTGTTTCCACTGCTTCCTCATCTATTTCCCATGAAGTGATGGGACCAGATGCCGTGATCTTCGTTTTCTGAATGTTGAGCTTTAAGCCAACTTTTTCACTCTCCACTTTCACTTTCATCAAGAGGCTTTTTAGTTCTTCTTCATTTTCTGCCATAAGGGTAGAATATCTGCATATCTGAGGTTATTGATATTTCTCCCGGCAATCTTGATTCCAACTTGTGTTTCCTCCAGCCCAGAGTTTCTCATGATGTATTCTGCATATAAGTTAAACAAGCAGGGTGACAACATACAGCCTTGAGGTACTCCTTTTCCTATTTGGAACCAGTCTATGGTTCCATGTCCAGTTCTAACTGTTGCTTCCTGACCTGCATATAGATTTCTCAAGCGGCAGGTCAGGTGGTCTGGTATTCCCATCTCTTTCAGAATTTTCCACAGTTTATTGTGATCTGCACAGTCAAAGGCTTTGGCATAGTCAATAAAGCAGAAATAAATGTTTTTCTGGACTCTCTTGCTTTTATGGTGATCCAGGGGATGTTGGCAATTTGACCTCTGGTTCCTCTGCCTTTTCTAAAACCAGTTTGAACATCTGGAAGTTCACGGTTCATGAAATTAAAAGACACTTACTCCTTGGAAGAAAAGTTATGACCAACCTAGATAGCATATTCAAAAGCAGAGACATTACTTTGCCAACAAAGGTCCGTCTAGACAAGACTATGGTTTTTCCTGTGGTCATGTATGGATGTGAGAGTTGGACTGTGAAGAAAGCTGCGCACCAAAGAATTGATGCTTTTGAACTGTGGTGTTGGAGAAGACTCTTGAAAGTCCCTTGGACTGCGAGGAGATCCTACCAGTCCATCCTGAAGGAGATCAGCCCTGGGATTTCTTTGGAAGGAATGATGCTGAAGCTGAAATTCCAGTACTTTGGCCATTTCATGGGAAGAGTTGACTCACTGGAAAAGATTCTGATGCTGGGAGGGATTGGGGGCAGGAGGAGAAAGGGACGACAGAGGATGAGATGGCTGGATGGCATCACTGACTTGATGGGCGGGAGTCTGAGTGAACTCCGGGAGTTGGTGATGGACAAGGAGGCCTGGTGTGCTGCGATTCATGGGGTCGCAAAGAGTCGGACACGACTGAGTGACTGAACTGAACTCCCCGTTTTGAACAATGAGTCTAGAGTTGGGTGTAGCCTCATGTTGACTCCTCTGTGGTTTCTAGCAGAGCTTATTAACTTAAGCTGCTGAATCTCAAAGTGTCTTGAAAACTATACAAGCCACACACTTGAACTCAGAGCAACTAGATTTCTTTTTTAATCTTTTTAGTTACATTAAGCTGCAATTTCTTCTTCTCAGCATTCATTTTTACCCTTCCTAATTGTGAGTTCAGTTTTGTAAGAAATTGATAATTACCAATATTACTGGGTGCCTATTACAAGCTAACATCTGTGATCAGCACCTCCTTTAACACTCAAAATGACTCCGTGGGTAAATAACATCCACTGTTTCAAACTGGGAAGGAAATATTCAGATGAGGGTAGGTACATTCCCCAGGATTATGCAGTTGGAAATTTTGACCTCAAAACATCTGTTCTTCTTAACCACTGATAGAAGAAAAATGTAATTGAGTCATTTCTGCCCTTTAAATATTGGGCCATGTATTTGATGCTTACATCTTACATTCTTATTAATTTGACAAAATACCCATTTGGCAGCACTCTTCCCTAATTATTTTGAAAAAGTTTATGCACAAGTTTAAGTGTATCAACTTTGCAGCAACTTTTTAATCTTTCTGAATTCCTTATTTAATTACATCTTGATTCGAGGTCATTTGACTCTTGAAAAGGTTGCCACATGAATATTCAGATAGCTTAAGTATTGATACACTTATCTATATATGTACAAATATCATAAATATGTATAAATTCATCAGAATACATGCATCTTAAATGCATTTAAGAACATTTATATTTTATGTAAATAAAAAACCCTGATCAGCATACATTGAGTCACACTAAAATTAAGAAGCATAGACCAAAGAAAATGTACTTTTAGGTATAAAAGAGTCATTATCAATATTTTTTTCTGTTTAATAGTGCAAATCGTGGGGATCGATACTTCCAGAAATGGTTTGAATATAAAGTGACTTTTTAAAATTCCCAAAATTTCTTATACAAATTTCCCCTAAATCTTGTCCTGTTAACTGAAATTTAGCCTAATCAAGCCCAAACAGCTGAGCACCTTCTGTAGGAACAGAAGTTGAAGAGAGAGTCACCAAAGGTAAGTGAAGCTGATGAGAACCAAAGCCAACAGCTCATCCTGAAATGGGAATGCCAGCCAGTCTACAGAGTGGACACTGGTGTGGAGAGCATTAGGGTACTCCTCCCCATCAGTAGTGAGTTTCTCTACTTTACCTGTCAGCCCTTCTCAATTCTGAGTTTCATTTACACGTGATTCACATCTTTGACTTTAAGAATCTTCTTTGTCATGTCCTAAAATTCTCTGATTTCCTCGTTTCACCAATATAACATTTGATGTGTCCACTGCTTGGACTATGAAGAACCTTTATTTACTCACAATGTACTTGCCTTCCCCCATGTTGATAATTATTTAAAATGTTAAAAAATATTTTCCAGTATCCAAGAGTCAAACCTTTTTGTACAAGTAATTTTCCCCCTTAACACAGTCCTGTTTACAAATATGTGATACCCTTCTATCCTCTTTAAGCATTCTCTTCGTCTAGGCTATGCCTCAGTGCACCATCCTTTTATTCTCTCCTATCTATAGATAAGTTATAAAAGGAGTTTTCTTCACTGCTTCACTATCCTTTTTTTGTTTATTTCTTGTTTTTAACATCTATTTGATGGAAAGGGCCATTTAGACTTATGGTAGATGATTTATTAGGATGTATACTGGGTGCTCCATTAATGGTAAATATTCTGTTCTACAATTGCATTTTCCAAGTGCTACCACTACTGTGCTAAGTAGCACCAACCTAAACTAATAGGAAATGAATAAATAAATATAGCGATTTCCCCAAAAGCTATTTTCCCAACTTAAATTTGGACATCTTATGATATCGTGTCTGTTTTTTTTGAGAAATGATGTTTATAACTTTTTCCCCAAAATGATAGTTTTGACCTACTAACAGGCAAGATTCAAATTTTGATTGGCTTTTGTTGTTGTTGTTATTTATAGTCTGCTAAAATTCTTAAATGAACTGAGTTCTCTGTACCACAGATAATTCACAGTGGCATACCTTACTTCCTAACGACTCAATTAAAATAGTAACGTGGAATAACATGGGCAGAAGTAAACTTACTCACTGAGTTTACTTTCAGAATGCTTGCTTTAGTTCTGTCAAAACAAACAAAAGATCTCTCAAAATGGAAATACCGTGTCTTTTCTTAAATAATTTCCTGCTTTCACGAACTTGATTTATTTATGTCTGGTTGACCATCACTTTGGATTCAGTTCAGTTGCTCAGTCGTGTCTGACTCTGCGCCCCATGAATTGCAGCACACCAGGCCTCCCTGTCCATCACCAACTCCCAGAGTCCACCCAAACTCGTGTTCATCGAGTCAGTGATGCCATCCAGCCATTTCATCCTCTGCACTTTGGATTACTTTAATTCTCTTACCTGAGAAATAAGGAACAAAGTATTATGTCCATCGCTTCACAACGTACGGCTAAAATAAGAAAACTTGTTTAAAAAATCCTTTCATCATACTCATATCTATATGGAAATAAGCTATGTTTTGAACTTGTGTTATATTCAGTGTCCCATCTATGAGAGGCTGATACATCTCAACATTTTTTGAATTGAAGTGTTCTGTTTACTCCTAGTTTCCTCCGGGTGTCATAGCAAGTGACCACGAACTAGGTGGCTTAAAACAACAGAAATGTATTCTTTCACAGTCCGGGGGGCCAGAAATCCAACCTCTAAGGAAGAAACTGTTTCTTGCTTCTCTCCTAGCTTCGGGTGGTTTCCAGAAGTCTTTACTGTGTTTTGGTTTATAGATACAGCACTCTGATCTCTGCCTCCCATCCTCATATAGCCTCCTTCTCTGTAAGTCTTCATGTGACCTTTATATTAGGACTTCAGGCACTGGATTTAGGGCCTGCTCTAATCCAATATTGGATTGCCTAGGGCTTCCCAGGTGGCACAGTGCTAAAGAATCCACCTGCCAATGCAGGGGACACAGGTTTGATCTTGATCCAGGAAGATCCCACATGCCGGGGGGAAACTAAGCCCGAGTGCTGCAACTACCGAGGCCACATTCTAGAGCCCACGGTCCACAGAGGAGCCACCAGAAAGAAAAGCCTGCACACAGCAGCTAGAGAGAAGCCCCCACTCTCTGCAACTAGAGAAAGCCCACGCAACATCAATCAGCCACAACTTTAAAAAAATTTAGTTTTTAAAAGAGCTAACACTTTGTTTGCCATCCTCTCTTACATTTCCCCTGACACAGCTAATTAAAATGCATATTAAAATTGACTTTGTGTATTAAAATAGAATCTCCATCAGCCTGGGGAAAACACATATGATGTGACACATCTCATGAATGAGACAATGGCATTATTACTTTAAGACACTGAGGTTGGAATGTTTCGTTCCCACTCAACCATCATGATTGTGGTACAAAAAGTTAGCACTGGATCAATGGAGGTCTCTTAACAGGCAACTGAAAATATGCAGCACTGGCTTTGAGGCTAAGTATTTTTCTAGCAAGGTTTTTGTTTTGTTTTGTTTTGTTTTAAATCAGAACCTCTAAGGATGGTGATGCAATGAAGAGGTGAAAAACCAATGCTAGTAGCCTGAATTTGTTCCTGTTGGTTGCACTTGCCAGGATAATGCAACAAAGATGAGCTCAGAAAAGAACTGTTTTGGAAGCAGAACTTAAGGAAAATAGAGAGAATACAGAGTGGAATGACTATCTGGATTGGAAGTTTAATTTGTACTCATCTCCACTTAATATACAGAACTGATAAAGCAGCTGAATAAAAATGGCCAATGAAAATTCAGGCTTAAAGACCAGTATCAGAGTATAGTTATTACACCAATTTTAAAAACTCTTAATGGGTATCATTTTCCCAGAAAATTCTTTCAGTTAGAAAAATAAGGTTTAGGAAAAATAAAAAAAAAAGTCATCTCTCTTATGGAAGCATGATAGGCTTAAAGTTACCCATATTAAATCTAAGGAAAGAGGCATAGTTCCAGAAGATTGGTGTGTCTGTTGACACATGAGACTCAGAAGAATCAAGTAAATAAATTGATTAACTTTTTGAGAAACTGTATGAATCAACAAACCATGGACCTAAGATAATTGTTTTTTTTAGACTTAAAAGTTTGACCACCAAATTCTATGGATGGGAAACAGGCAGAGATGATCAGCTAAAACAGAGTTCATATAATACCAATAAAATATCTAAGCCTTCTGAGGTAAGGTAAAAATTAAATTACCCTAAGAAATTATCAATCAGTTTTAGCTATAAATAAAAAAGTATCACTGTCTTTTCCAATTAAAAAATGCATAGTATTTTCTGATAGTTACTGACAATCTCCAATTTATATATATATTTCTACCTGTGCTTCCTTGTAACTGGAAAAGCAATTAAGATAATAAGGGGCATAGAATCAAACCTCTGGTGAAATTTAAATCTTCTGTGTTTCTGGATCACTTGTTACAAGATACAGTATGAGAGAAGTTTCAAATATCTTTCAAGATGCAAATTTAGGAGAAATTTATTACAGGAATTTGTCTTCCAATGTTTTATTAACTGAAGATTAAAGCAGTGTTTTCCATTTTCTAGTTAATGTTTTCTACTATAAAACATTGCTTCTTTTCAAAGCATGCTCTTCTTTTAGCAGCAGGTACATTAGACTATTTCAGGTAGGACATTTACATAAACATGCCCACAACACAAACTTGAATATGTCTTTTCATGTTGCTAATTCTGACTGAATCAGGTTGTGGTTCACTCTTCCTCACAGCAGTAGACATAGTAAGAAAACAGAAGACAATTTGGTGGGTGGGGTTACAAAACCCAAAGCTTTATATTGTATTGTAAATAAAATTAGGTAAATCTGATCTTAGAACAATGCATACCAGAGTGCTAGCTACTCTAGTAAGAGAAAGCAATTCGTAATAAAATAGAAAGCCATGAAAGAAACAAACCTCACAGAAATAAAAAACAAAATATGGTTTATTGTTTAAATAAAAAAATCTGTTCAGACTGCATTTTTGGATGTTCAGGAAACAAGTGAATTAAACACAAGTTATATGTTCTCTTGTCAAAACAGCAGTATGAAATCCATCACTGTTAAATGGGCACCTTGTGCTTGCGACTGCACTTCTGTGAGACTAATAACTGTGAAGAGTGCCTTCTGACATGATTTTAAGCTAGAATGCGTGATGAGATTGTTATGTAAATTATGAGTAGCTTATAAACAATAAATTACTTAGTCATAAGCATGGAAACACATTTGAAAAGCATGTTCAAGAGTTTAAAATATGCTTAAAAATGGATCCAGAAAAAATTCAGAACAAGTTTCGAGTGTCTGCAGAACTGAACGGAGAAGGCAATGGCACCCCACTCCAGTACTCTTGCCTGGAGAATCCCATGGATGGAGGAGCCTGGTGGGCTGCAGTCCACGGGGTCGCGAACAGTCGGACACGACTGAGCGACTTCCCTTTCACTTTTCACTTTCCTGCATTGGAGAAGGAAATCGAAACCCACTCCAGTGTCCTTGCCTGGAGAATCCCAGGGACGGGGGAGCCTGATGGGCTGCCGTCTATGGGGTCGCACNCCATTGTAGGTTATTGCAAAATACTGAGTGCAGTTGCCTGTGCTATACAGTAGGTTTCATGTTTGGTATCTATTTATATATGTGAGTGTGTACATTTTAATCCCAAACTCTTAATTTATCACTTCCCTCCTCCTTTCTCCTTTGGTAGCCTTAAATTTGTTTTCTATGTCTGTCAGTCTATTTCACTTTTGTAAATAAATTCAATTGTATCTTTTATTTTTTAGATTCCTTGTATAAGCAATATCATATGATATTTGTCTTTCTCTGGCTTACTCCATTTAGTATAATAATCTCTAGGCCCATTCACGTTGCTGCAAATGGCATTATTTTATTCCTTTTAATGTCTGGATAATATCCCGTTAGGTGTATATAGCCCATCATTTTTATTCATTCATTTGTTCATGGACATTTAGGTTGCTTCCCAGCATGTCTTGGTTATTATAAATAATGCAGCTATGAACACTTTTCAACTTATAGTTTTCTCCAGATGCATGCCCAAGAGTGGGATCTTTGGATCATATGGTAATTATTTTTAGTACTTCAGAGACTCTCCCTACCATTCTCCATGTTGGCTGTGCCAGTTTAGAGTCCTGTGAACCAGACACGTTTGTTGATTCCTACCATACTATAAGCTCTATGCTGAGCAGTGGGCAATAAAAAAATTATTTATTCCATTGGGGAGTTTACATAATAATAGCAGCAAAAGATGAATATGTAAACTAAGGAGTATGATAACTTGGATTAGAAGAGCATTAGGAAATGACTCAGTTTGGGTCTAACCAAGTGGATCTTGAGAGAAGACTGGAGGGCTAGTAGTCCATTTGTTTGATGGCTCTAACAAACACAAAGAGGTCCAGGAAAAGGGAGCCAGAAGGGAGGGAAGTGCACACAGGGTGTGTTAGTGCACGTTACCGACTTGGTCAGCTGGGGTGGTAAAGTTGCGTGACATGCCTAGGTTTGCTCATTTCAGGGATTTGGACTCAGCATTTGTCCTTAGGGTTTTTCAAAGTCTCTAGCTCTGCAACATCCCGTCCAGGCCAGCCCTTGTAAGTTCTTTTGATAAGACATAGCAATGACGCATGAGGACCGCAAGAGAGGTAGGGATATTGGCAGGGTGGCAACAGTGTCTGTTGTAAGAATGGACCAAAATGCACCTACCCTGAAAGGAGAATTAGGCCAAGGGAGAATTTTATGCCTCTGGCAACATGAAAGTTAAATGATCTAAGTTTTGAAGGATAGGTAATTAAGAGTTAAAAAGACGAAGTATAAAGTAAGACAATAAAAAAAATATAAATAACATGCAACATGCCACCTTCAGATCTTAGTTTGTTTGAGAGTTTGTATCTTTCTGCTTTCATGTTTGCCATGAATGAGGAAGAGAGAAAAGGGAATGATTGTTTTAAACTTTAAGTTAGTCCTTTCTTTGAGATTCTGTTTTAGTTTAGCTAGTTTTCCTGAAAACTATAAGACTGTGATGATTTTAAAAAGAGCTCTGTTTGCATCCTCCATTCACTCTTCTTTTAAAAATGTATTGAAACTTTTCTCTCTGTCAGACATTGTACTAGGCGCTAAAGATAAATTAGTAAACAACATTAGCATTCTTCTGGTCCTGGTGCAATTTGGGGAAAAAATCAGTTAGGTTTTTCAGTGTAACATTATATCTGGTGTGCTAGAGGTTGTTCAAGTTGCAATAGAAAAATGTAAAAGGGGCATCTACACTGGGTTTAGTAGGGTTCCCTAAAATCCATGCCCACCTGGAACCTCAGAATATGACTTTATTTGCAAATATACTCTTTATAGGTGTAATTGGTTAAGATGAGGTCATACTGGGTGGTGGGCGCAAAGTTCAATGATTGGTGTCCTTGTAAGACAGCTATGTGAAGGCATAGCCATTGGAGGGGAAGAAGACCACATGAGGATGGGGACAAAGATTGGATTGGTGCCTCTGCTAGTCTAGGAATGTCTAAAATTGCAGGCAGCCAGCAGAATTTAGGAGAGAGGCATGGGATGTTTCCTCCCTAGAGCCTGCAGAGGAACCACGGCCCGGCCAGCACCTAGATTTTGAACTCTCACCTCTAGAAATGTGAAGGAATATATTTCTGCTCTTTTTAAACCACTCATTTGTTAGGACAGGGCTTCCCTAGTGGCTCAGATGGTAAAGAATCCGCCTGCAATTCATGAGACCCAGGTTTGATCCCTGGGTCTGAAAGATCCTGAGGAATGGCTACCCATTCCAGTTTTATTGCCTAGATAATTCCATGGGCAGAAGACCCTGGTGATCTACAGTCCATGGGTTGCAGAGAGCTGGGCATGACTAAGCAACTAGCATGCTCACTTTCACCTTTTCACTTGTTAGGGCAGCCCAAAGAATCTAATAGAGCAATTTAATTCAAACCTCAGAAAAGATGAAGAGAATGGGTGTTAAAGGGAGAAAATGTTTAAGCAAAATAAAGCAAGATGTATAAATATGTAGAGGAGAGGGAGAAAAATTTGCACTCAAATAACAAAAATAGGAAATTAATGCTCAAAATCCTCCAGGCCAGGCTTCAACAGTAGGTGAACTGTGAATATCCAGATGTTCAAGCTGGACTTAGAAAAAGCAGAGGAACCAGATATCAAATTGCCAAGATCCATTGGATCATCGAAAAAGCAAGAGAGTTCAAGAAAAACATCTATTTCTGCTTCATTGACTACGTCAAAGCCTTTGACTGTGTGGATTGCACGAACTGTGGAAAATTCTTCAAGAGATGGGAATACCAGAACACCTTACCTGCCTCCTGAGAAATTTGTATGCAGGCCAAGAAGCAACAGTTAGAACTAGACATGGAACAACAGACTGGTTCCAAATAGGAAAAGGAGTATGTCAAGGCTGTCTATTGTCACCCTGCTTATTTAACTTATATGCAGAGTATATCATGCAAAATGCTAGGCTGGAGGAAGCACAAGCTGGAATCAAATTTGCCAGGAGAAACGCAGATGACACCACCCTTATGGAAGAAAGTGAAGAACTAAAGAGCTTCTTGAAGAAAATGAAAGAGGAGAGTGAAAAAGTTGGCTTAAAACTCAACATTCAGAAAACTAAGATCATGATATCTGGTCCTATCACTTCATGGCAAATAGATCAAGAAACAATGGAAAAAGTGACAGACTTTTTTTTTTTGGTGGGGGTGGTGTGTGCTCCAAAATCACTGCAGATGGTGACTGCAGCCATGAAATTAAAAGACACTTGCTCCTTGGAAGAAAAGTTATGACCAACCAAGACAGCATATTAAAAAGCAGAGATGTTACTTTGCCAACAAAGGTACATCTAGTCAAAGCTCTGGTTTTTCCTGTATGGATGTATTTTTTTCACGTATGGATGTGAGAACTGGACTCTAAAGAAAGCTGAGTGCCAAAGAATTGATGTTTTTGAACTGTGTTGTTGGAGAAGACTCTTGAGCGTCCCTTGGACAGCAGGGGGATCCAACTAGTCCATTCTAAAGGAAATCAGTCCTGAATATTCATTGGAAGGACTGATACTGAAGCTGAAACTCCAATACTTCAGCCACCTGATGTGAAGAACTGACTCACTGGGAAAGACCCTGATGCTGGGAAAGATTAAAAGCGGGAGAAGAAGGGGATGGCAGAGGATGAGATGGTTGGGTGGCATCACTGACTCAATGGATGTGAGTTTGAGTAAACTCTGGGAGTTGGTGATGGACAGGGAGGCCTGGCGAACTGCAGTCCATGGGGTCACAGAGTCGGACACGACTGAGAGACTGGACTGAACTGAACTGAAGTTGAATTAAGGATGTTAGGACTTTATCTTTAGGGTTAGAAGGAGATATCCAGTAGTCTTAATTTGAGAAACATAAAATTATTCTTGCAACTTATGAAAATTACTGCAAGTGCATTGTGTTTTCCTGAGAAAATAAGCAAATGAAGGACAAATTGGAAGGCAGAAATATCAACCATGATGTTTTGAAAATCCAAATGGAAAACAATTATTATCTAAACATGCACTTGAGAATAGAGATCTGAGAGCAGACTTGATAGTCAACTATTAAATAGAATGCTTATTATTTGATAACTGTTAGGATATAGAGCATACAAAACAGAATGGGGTCAAGAATGATCACATATCTACTTGATCAGCTAGGTGCAGTGACCTGGGGAGGGTGAGCAGGCATGTGAGGAAAAGCTGAATTTAGGTTTGGACATACTGAGTTGAGGTGTCCGCTGGACGTACCAGAGGACATGTTCTGTGAACAGTTGAATATGTGGGTCTGAGCGTCAAAGGGAGGTACTGGTGAAATAGAGTTGGAGAGGGAAATTGATCAGAGAAACAATTCAAAGATTAATGCAAGTAACTAAAATAATAAGTGGGGCTTCCCTCGTGGTTCAGTAGTTAAAAAAATAAAAACAAACACAATATGCCTGCCAATGCAGTTCATAAATATCTGAAGGGTCAAAAAGATCCCCTGGAGAAGGAAATGGCAACCCACTCCAGTATTCTTGCCTGGGAAATCCCATGGACAGAGGAGCGTAGCAGGCTACAGACTATGGGGTCACAAAAGAGTTGGACACGACTTAGCAACTAAACAACAACAAAAATAATGAAGGGAAAGGATAGTAGTGATGAGGATTCAGATGAGAGAAGGCATTTAAGAGCTATTAATGATATGAAATATGCAGGATGTTATTGGAGAGAGAGACATTTCTAGAGGGAGGAGGGAAAATACTCCCTTTTATCTTTGAAGAGATTTGAGCATATGGGTACACTTGGAGAAAAGAGCCAATAAAGAGGAACAAATTAAAAACAAAGCTGAGTGCGATCCATGAGAATTAAGGGACTCAGATCCAGAAAATCAGTGTGTTGTAGAGAATAATTATGAACCAATGAGACTTCCTTGATACCAAAATGATTTCTTAAACTAAGATGTAGCATGGATTTTCTGACAGTATATAAATAAAAGATGGCAGGCATGCTCAAGAATGTATCTTCATGTGCAAAATCAAAAATCATCCCATTTTTCTCTTTAGCTGTGTTTAGTCGGAACCTTTAGCAGCATCATTTAATGACAGAGATGAAGGGTGATGT
The DNA here is from genome assembly GCA_006410935.1 of Redunca redunca. Taxonomy (NCBI): domain Eukaryota; kingdom Metazoa; phylum Chordata; class Mammalia; order Artiodactyla; family Bovidae; genus Redunca; species Redunca redunca. Next base: position 700,899 of record SJYQ01003347.1, on the reverse strand, counting down.
GAGAGTTGGAAAAAAAATTGCAATGGGGAAAAATGCTTAAATAGTATAAATACCTGTATAAATCTTTCTAATAGCTTTTCTAAAAGCTAGACTGGATGCGTTTTATCACATATTCCTGGGCATCTAGAGGGTTTGACACCAGCAGTAGAGCTGGACTGCCCTTGGTACTTCCTTTATTCAGGAAATTTACAGAGATCACCAGGGGCATGGAAGTGGGGCACACGTGCCAGTTTCAAACATCTCCTGTCAAGAAAGAGAAGGAAAATATTTAGGTGAAAATTAGGACACATTTGAAGGTGTGGGATTTCAGAATGAGAAAGAGGGGTGGGATCTGATGGTGTCTAATTTCTCTGTAAGGCAAGAGCCAAGGTTAATTGCTGAGAATAAGGGAGGCAGGGAGTGAATAAAAGGTTGGTGGATTCTTAAAGTAGCTCATGAGGGTCAAAAAAAGTTGACATAGTGAACATTGGAGAGCAATTTTTGAAGACCTTGTAATAATTCCTTACTGTATCTTATCAGAACTGTAGTAGCACAGGAAACTATACTCAATATTTTGTAATAATCTATAAGGGAAAAATTCAAAAAATATGGGAATGTGTATTTGTAACTGATGACTCTGCTGTACACCTGAAACTGCACATTTAAATCAACTATACTTCAGTTTTTTAACAATGAAAAAATATAATAAATTCTTAGAAGAAACATAGTTATTGTTTGCTAATACAATATTGATCAAGGCTTTTGGTCATTTCCATAATCGTTCAGAGATAACAGCTCAGGAAATGATTACGAAAAATGCAGGGCTTCCCTGGTGGCACAGTGGATAAGAATCCACCTGCCAGTGCAGGGGACATGGGTTCAATCCCTGATCCGGGAAGTTTCCACATGCTGCCGAGCAGCTGAGTCCGTGCACAACTACTGAGGCCATGCCCTAGAGCCCACAAGCTCCTGAAGCTCACACGCCTAGAGCAAGGGACGCCACCACAGTAAGAAGCGCACTGACCACAAAGGAGAGTAGCCCTGCTCACGGCAACTAGCGAAAGCCCGTGCAGAGCAATGGAGACTTGGTACAATCAAAAATAAAGAAATCATTAAAAAGTAAAATAAGGGTTTTCTTTTTCTGTTGTTTTCCACTCTTTTCCTTTGTATCTCTCCTTTAAAAATGTTTTATTTTTTCAATAGATGTTCACTTTTGTTTTTTGATGTTTCCCCAATTTTAATTTTCAGCGAGCAGATGCTTTTTTACCCCTTGTAGATTCTACTCTTATTATATTTAAAATTTATATATTTGCCATTTAAAACATCAAATAATACTTCCAGTCCTGTATGGGAAAGCAGTTATCTTCTAGCCTTTCCATCCCTACCCTTAGTCCCTTGACAATCAAATAGTTCACCTGTTTGAACCATTGCTTCTGGTATTAACCTGTTTAAAGCTGAGACATTAACTTTGTACTTGTAATGTTGCAGGTCAGGATTTAACTCTCTGAGCCTAGCACTCACAAGTTCATCCCCACCTCCCATCCCCCAGACATAATTCTATGGCATTATTGGTTGCATTAACTTTTAAAAAAATAATTTATTTTTTTAACTGCAGGATAGTTGCTTTACAGAGTTTTACTGTTTTCTGTCAAAGCTCAACATGAATCAGCCTTAGGTATACATATATCCCCTCCCTCTTGAACCTCCCTCCCATCTCCTGCCCCATCCCACCCCTCTAGGTTGATACAGAGCTCCTGTTTTATTTAGAATTTATAATATGTTGAGGAGAAGGCAATGGTACCCCACTCCAGTACTCTTGCCTGGAAAATCCCATGGATGGAGGAGCCTGGTGGGCTGCAGTCCATGGGGTCGCTAAGAGTCAGACATGACTGAGTTGGCTAGGTAACCATTTTCCAGATTATAAAAAGCCATTTTTTCCTTGTCCAACTTTTTTTTAAAATCATTAATGTATTAATAACTGCCTACCTACTTCCATGGCTGAGTTTTCTACCTACCCTTGCACTAACTCAGCACTGAATTTCTGGTAGAAGCATACATTTCCTCTCAATATGGTAAGTCATCTAGGAATTTGTGTGTGTGTGTGTGTGTGTGTGTGTGTGTGTGTGTGAAAGTCACTCAGTTGTGTCCGACGCTTTGTAACCCCCATGGACTGTAGCCCACCAGGCTCCTCTGTCCATGGGATTTTTCCAGGCAAAAACACTGGTGTGGGTTGCCATTTCCTTCTCTAGGGGATCTTCCCGACCCAGGGATCAAACGCAGATCTCCTGCATTGCAGGCAGACTCTTTACCATTTGAGCCACCGGGAAGACTCATCTAGGAATTTACTAGTTCTATCTGCATACTTTCATTCTCCTTGTACTTTCCATCTTTCTATCTCTGACAGCCCTCATTTGGGATTTCTTTCATAGTCAGCTCAAGGACTCTGTCTCTTTCTTATTAGCTATTTTATTTTTATTCTTGTTTTTATTTTATTTTATTTTAATTTTTATTTT
>SJYQ01003347.1:671970-684391 GCA_006410935.1 Redunca redunca | reverse complement strand
ATGTATGGATGTGAGAGCTGGACTGTGAAGAAAGCTGGGCACTGAAGAATTGTTGCTTTTGAACTGTGGTGTTGGAGAAGACTCTTGAGAGTCCCTTGGACTGCAAGGAGATCCAACCAGTCCATTCTAAAGGAGATCAGTCCTGGGTGTTCTTTGGAAGGACTGATTCTAAAGCTGAAACTCCAATACTCTGGCTACCTCATGGGAAGAGTTGACTCACTGGAAAAGACCCTGATGCTGGGAGGGATTGGGGGCAGAAGGAGAAGGGGACAACAGAGGATGAGATAGCTGGATGGCATCATTGACTCGATGGATGTGAGTCTGAGTGAACTCCGGGAGTTGGTGATGGACAGGGAGGCCTGGCGTGCTGCAATTCATGGGGTCACAAGGAATCGGACACGACTGAGCGACTGAGCTGAACTGAACTGATAAGTTAAATCATACAAAATTAGCTGAGTAGAATCTAATTCTATTGGATCTCATCTAATATCTGAGCTTTCATCAGAGTGAAGTGTGGTTTTCATTGGAGAATAAGTGAGAAGGTAGAGAAGGGACAGATACCCAACAACCCTCCCACCCTCCCTCCCTTGGCTGATCATCTGAGAGGTATTTGCTGTTTCTTCATGATGAACCTCAGAGACCAACTAGCCTAGAGAAGTAGGTTGATCCTTCTGGTAAATTTCCTGTTGTTTCTCAGTCTTTTCTGACTCTTTGTGACCCCATGGGCTGCAGCATGCCAGGCTTCCCTGTCCATCACCATCTCCTGGGGCTTCCTCAAACTCATGTCCATTGAGTCAGTGATACCATCCAACCAACTCATCGTCTGTCATCCCCTTCTTCTCCTGCCTTCAATCTTTCCCAGCATCCACATCTTTTCCATTGAGTTGGTTCTTCATATCAGGTGGCCAAAGTACTGGAGCTTCAGCTTCATCCTTTGTCCTTCCAATCAATATTCAGTGTTGATTTCCTTTAGAATTGACCAGTTTGATCTCCTTGCAGTCCAAGTATCTCTCAAGAATCTTCTCCAACACCACCATTTGAAAGCATCAATTCTATACCTTACCAATATTGGAGATATACCACGAGGGACAGAAAAGCACATCCAGTACCTTTGAAACTCCATGCAGTATCCCATGAGCCCTAACCATATATGAACCAGATCCAAGAACCTATAGATGAGCTGGGGCATAGTTCTCTCCCTTCCCCTAACCCCACTTTGTGATTCACAGCCGCTAAACCGAGTTTAATAGTTGAGCCATGAAACAAAATCAGCACTCAGAATATCCTTCCTGAGTGAGGAAGATGTAATGCAAGTGGAAATGACAGCCCTAGAGTTGCTAAAAAGTGGAAAGACCTGGTGTTTTTCATGGGTCAACTGTATTTAGTGCTGTACTCAACTGTATTCAAGTATGCAAGGCCCATAAACCAGGTGCCCTCAAGAGCTATCAGCAAGGCTAGGCACAGGGCATGCTTAGAATTGACCAATTACTAAAAAAAAGGAATGGTCACAGTTCTGCATGAGGAAGAAGAGGCAGCTCCATATCTAATATGGAGAGTTAGGAAACAGATGTCCAGCCTAAGTTCCTGGACTTTTGACCAGATCTCAGGTCCTGGGTAGGTCATGAGGTCGACCACGCAGTCTGCTATTGATGGCATTTTATTCAAGAAAATTTTAATATGCTTTGAAGTGAGTGTGTCTAATTGTTAGCAACAAGCAGATTTTCTTTTGTTTTCTCAGTTCTTTTTAAAAGCCTCTTTGTCGGTTCCATTCTGTTTTACGATGGGGTTTAGAGCAGGTTGCCCCAAAATGTGTCACTTTGCCATGTGGATTATTCTGAGCTAAAAACAAAGCCAGACTCTAGACGATCTTTTAAGTTCTTTCTAAACTGCCAAAAATAATTTAGATGGGGGCTTGTACCAGGAAGAGAGCTAACCAAATAATACTAACCAAAGTTTTACATCAGACTTATCTGCCTAGCAGGGCACACATTTGTTTATCAAACATTTGCTCTTCCCATCTTTCTGTAATTTGTCTTTCTCTCCTCTAAAGTCCCAGACTTCTAGCCCCTTCTCCTCAGCACAGCCAAATTAATAAGTTAATTAATTAAAAAAAAAAAAGAAGCAGAATTGTATTTGTATTCTGCTCAGAATATCATATAAGCCGCAGCCTCCTGACTGTCAGGAAGGCTCATATTTGGGGGTTCCTGTACCAGGTGGCTCAGTGGTAAGAAAACTGCCTACGAATGCAGGAGATGCAGATTTGATATCTGGTTCGTGAAGATGCTCTGGAGAAGGAAATGACAAGTGAAAGTTACTCAGTCATGTCTGATTCCTCGGTGCCATGGACTATACCGTCCACGGAATTCTCCAGGCCAGAACAAGAAACAGACACAGAAGCCCTTGGAGTGTGTGCTGCTGCTGTAGCAGCACTGGTCCTTCCGATAAGTATTCAGGATTGATTTCACTTAGGATTGACTGGTTTGACATCTTTACTGTCCAGGGGACTCTCAAGAGTCTTCTCCTTGGAATTCTCCAGGCCAGAATACTGGAGTGGGTGGCCTTTAACTTCTACAGGGGATCTTCCCAACCCAGGGATCGAACCCAGGTCTCCTTCATTGCAGGCAGATTGTTTACCAACTGAGCTATCAGGGAAGCCCTGGTATCAGGAAGGAAATGACAACCCATTGCAGTATTCTTGTGCGGGAAATCCCATGGACAGAGGAGCCTGGTGTGCTACAGTCCATCAGGTCATGGAGAGGTGGACATGTCTGAGTGACTGAACACTCACACATGTATGTATGAATTAAATTTGTTTTCTCCTGTTAACCTTGGTTATGTCAGTTTAATTATCAGATCAGCCAAAGAACTTAGAAGGAAAGGAAAGTTATCCCCCTCTACATCTACAGTAGAATTTTAAAAAATCCCTCATTTTAGAGAATGTATTAATATGACAATTCTTAGTCTGGGTGATTCCTCCAAGATGCTTCACAGTGTCAGGAAGCCTTGGACAGTGTTCAGGAATCACTCAATATCTGTACGTGGAAGACTTAGATTAGAATACTACTCATACTTCCCATTTCACATAATCTTTTATGAGATCAAGTATAGTAGATGAGCTTTAAATGACCCTCCTGAACAAGTTACTTAATTATACTCTGATTACAAAAGAAAAAAAAAAAAAAAAAGAACAAGAAGGGGACTTCCCTAGTGTCTTAGTGGCTAAGACTCCATGCTCCCAAGTACGAAGGACACAAAGTTGATCCCTGGTCATGGACTCAACTAGATCCCATACACCATAACTAAAGATCTCACATGCTGCAAAGATCAAGGATCATGTTGTTCACAACTAAGGCTCAGCACAGCCAAATTAATCACTTAATTAATTTTAAAAAAAGAAGCAGAATTGTGTTTGTATTCTCCTGTTCTACTCTATTTTATATCAGTGAGAGGGTTATATACCATTATTCTACTATGGTTTTGGAGAGAAAAAGAAACTTTCCTCAGATTAGTCCAACCTGTAAACTTCCCACTAGAAATTCACCAATGTTAAGACACTCACAGTCTTTTTTGCTGCTCTTGTGTTTTCCATTCCTCACTCTGATGGCTGCATTAAAATGAAGGATTATCACTATTTAGTATTTTATAATTGCCATGCCATATGTGTCTATTTAATTGAATTAAGTAATGTCTGTTGTTTATATCAATAGTAAAAACATTCAGATAAACACCAAACCACAGTATTGATAAAACCCAGCACTAACTTCTACTTAGTAGTAAAATGTATGTGTCATTTCATGATATAGTGATTAAAACACTGATTTGCTAATGGCATTCTATGGCTAATTTTAATAAAACTTTTGTTAGATTCTACCTATTGATACAATTCTTATTTCTCAGAAGCTTTATGAATCAGGAAGATGTAATAGAAAATATTGAATGATCCTCTTGAAACATATTATTGAATTATACTCTTAGAATCCTTTTATATCATTACTAACTGTATTTATTTTTTATTCACAACTGACTCAACTGTAATGACAGGTTCATAAAATTATGATAATGAAGATAAATAGGATTTCTATCTGCCCCAGCAAGTTTCTTGATGATAGATTTTATTTTCCTTTTCTATTCAAGTTCTTCATTATCCATAGACAAGACCTTGAAAAGACTGAATAAACTTATTTCAGGAGACATTTGAGTCTGTTATATTTTTCTAGGTTGATTGCTATATATACTCATTTTAAAAGGTATCTGTTTATTTTAAACTACATTTTGTTGGGGAACCATTTTTAAAATTGAAATGTCCCAACCCAGAAATATTCTCTGCAAAGGTAATGAAGAAAGAAAACACTTTTATATTGAAGAAGCATTGCTAAAAACAAGGTTCAACTGAATAAATTTAAATAGCTAATTGGTTTTATTCAACAATTTAAAAATGGGGCAGGATCCTATCCAACCCAATTCCCTAGTGGTTCGGTGGGTAAAGAATCTGCCTGTCAATGCATGAGAGACACAAGTTCAATCCCTGGGTCGGAAAGATCCCCTGGAGAAGGAAATGGCAATCCACTCTGGTATTCTTGTCTGGAGAATCCCGTCCACAGGACAGCCTGGCGGGCTGCAGTCCATGGGGTCACAGAAGAGTTGGCCGTGAAAGAGACTGAGCACTCAACCAGGCATCCCATCTAACAACTAGAAAGGAGCCCCAGGGAGCTGTACAAAATGAGGGGCTTTTAGAGGCAGAAGGAGAGTGAAGCAAGGGAGCTTAAATAATGGATAGTTTCCGGCAAGATCACCCTTCCCTTAAGGGAAGGCAAGCCTCTTATCCAGGAGATTACCTCACTAGTCTTGATCAGGAAATTCGGAGTTGATTGGTTTAAAATTCTCCTTGTGGGAAGGACTGAAGCTGCAATCAGGTTTGCTATTAAAGTCTTGATGGGGATTAACATAGGGGATTCCATTCGGAGGTTTTTGTTTCTTTATAACAGCATTAAAACAAAATGTGATGTGCATCACAGGTCGTCATGGAAGAGACTGCAAAGATGGAAAGAATGCTCATTCCCTTACATAGCTGGTAGGTGCAATTCATTATATGCACGTTTTTTAAGATAAACAATAGAAAAAAAGAAAAGAAAGTGTTAGTCACTCAGTTGTGTCCTGCTCTTTATAACCCCATGGACTGTAGCCCACTAGTCTCCTTTGTCCATGGGATTCTCCAGGCAAGAATACTAGAGTGGTTGGCCATTCCCTCCTCCAGGGAATCTTCCTGACCCAAGGATCGAACCCAAGTCCTTTACATTGCAGTCAGCCTGAGCCACCAAGATAAACAACTAGTTCATAAGTAAGAGGACTTGACGACACCATTTGTTACACATGTACATCCTAACTCTATATGGTATTTGGGGTTGCCATCTGTGTTAGCTAATCGGCTACTGGAGAAAAAACAAACCAGGCAGGCAGGCTCTCTTAATATTTACATTTCAAAGAGATGGTTCCTAGGTCTTTGAGAAAACCAATCCTACATCATAAAAGGTGACAAAAAGCCAAATGAGAAATATTTATAATGACGTTTTCTAATGTAAATATTCTAAGAAAATTGGGGAAGGGAGACGTAGTTTCTTCCCTTATTTTCACAGAGGAGAATTAAGACATATATATATATATATATATATATATATATTAAGTAGACAGATTTATTTATTTTTGGCTAAGCTGAATGCAGGCTTCTCTAACGGTGTTGCCTGGGTTTCTCGTGGCAATAGCTTGTCTTGTTGCAGAGCACTGGTGGTGGGCTGCACAGGCTTAAGTTTCCCCGTCGTATGTGGGATCTTCCAGGACCAAGGAACAAACCCACGTGCCCTGCATTGGCAGGCAGATTCCTAACCACTGGACCATCAGGCTAGTCCTATTTTTAATTTTTATTTGTCCTTATAATCATTCCTGTAGCATCTCATGGTACTCATGGGTTAATTATACCAGTGTTCCCTTCAAAACTCACTAGTTTTCCTGAAGATCTAGGTTGACCTGAAAGAAATAGATATTTCTCCAACAGAGATAGATTTATTCAGAATCAGCAGAGAATTGCAATTCAAAGTGCAACCATGATGAACCATGTGTAAGGCCCTGCACAGAAAGGGAAGGAGAACTCTTTTACAGAGGGGAAAATGAAATTGAGAGGCTATCATCTAGTGGCTTTTCGCCGGCCCAGTCCTTACCAGGAAATAAGAAGACTCTTCTTTTTCCTTTTGGACTCTGTTGTATTTGCTTCCTCGGTGGCGCTAGTGGTAAACAGCCCACCTGCCAATGTAGGAGACATAAGAGATGCAGTTCAATCCCTGGGCGGAAGATCCCCTGGAAGAGGGCGTGGCCACCCACTCCAGTATTCTTGCCTGGAGAATCCAATGGACAGAGAAGCCTAGTTGGCTACGGTCCACTGGGCTGCAAAGAGTCAGACACGGCTGAAGCGACTTAGCATGCACGCATGTAGTCTCAGGACTTGAGAGTACCCCCTTCTGGTCTCCCGACCCTATATAATTGACAATTTTGTTTATTAATATTTTGCAACTACCATTGAGGGTGCTTCTGTAAATATAAAGACAAAATGAATAAGAAAGAAAGCCTGAAAGGCAAACGGAGTGACTATTTTCATAAATGAGGCAGCCATGGCACACTAAGGGAAAAATTACTCCATGGTATATTACAGGTTTTCCATTTGTTTTAGTTCTGCCGTTGATTTTGTCATTGTACAAATCACTCTAAAACTGTAAATGACAGGCCTAACCACATGACCTTGATGTATGGCTCTTAGGTCTATTCCATGAATAGATTTTTGACTTGTAAGTAAACGTGTGCAATAGCCTTTCTCTCAGAGAAGGCAATGGCACCCCACTCCAGTACTCTTTCCTGGAAAACCCCATGGGCAGAGGAGCCTAGTAGGCTCCCCCCATGGGGTCGCTAAGAGTTGGATATGACTGAGCAACTTCACTTTCACTTTTCACTTTCATGCATTGGAGAAGAAAATGGCAACCCACTCCAGTGTTCTTGCCTGGAGAATCCCAGGGATGGGGGAGCCTGGTGGGCTGCTGTCTATGGGGTTGCACAGAGTCAGACACGACTGACTTGACTTAGCAGCAGCAGCAGCAGCAGCAGCAGCAGCCTTTCTCTGGTATCCATAAAAAAATTGATAGGACCATTCCTAATTTTTCAATAAATGCATTTTTCTTTTCAACTTTCTTGGAAGGCAAAAAATACTTTTTTTGTTGTTGTTGTTCTAAGGACACTAGATGTTAGACTTCCACAGAGGTACAGGCCCAAATCGGGGCTTCCCTGGGGGTTCAGGTGGTAAAGAATCTGCCTGATCGAGACCTGGGTTTGATCCCCAGGGCGTTGAGGGGGGGAGTCCTTGGAGAAGGGTACAGCTTCCCACTCCAGTATTCTTGCCTAGGAAATCCCATGGACAAAGGAGCCTGGCAGACAGTCCATAGGGTTGCAAAGTGTCGGACACAGCTGAGTGACTAACACACACACACAAATCACAGTGGTTGGTTTGCATGTTTGTGACATTTTACTCTGTTATTATACATGCATGTTTTTACATGATACTGGGAAAGGATGTCTCATTTGCAACTGGGATTCAACAGAGGCATAGAGGGAAAATTCAAAAGGTCAAGGGAGCATTGGGCCACTATTCTCACCAGAGAAAAATAGACAGTGGATCCTCTTACCAAGGCCAGAGCTGTCAGTTCCTGTGTAAAACACAATGCAAAAGAAGAATACCCTAGAGGTGCAGATCTAGATAGGAGACAGGGAATGACAAGAAGCAACTATTTAAATGCTCCCTGAGGGAAAAATAAAAATGCAAAAGTACAGGAATTGAGGTTTAAAGAGCTTTTTATAACTGTTATTTTAAAAAAGCAAAAATGAAAAACAGCATGTCCATTCCAAACTGGTTCCTGACAACACTTAAATAATAAAATGCTTGCTGAAGAACTGTGAACACCTTCCCATGGTATTCCTGTTCCCCTTAAAAACAAAGTCAAGTGATCTTGACACCTAAGGAAGTTGTTCCTTAAAGAGGATACAAGAAGGCTCACTGTGGTTTCATATACCTCTAAGTTTATTTGACTGAATATTGGAAAGTACCTTAAAAATCAAGCAGTTATGCTAGCTTAGTAAAGAAAATCACAACAGATGTCACATGGCTAATTGTAATTCCATGCTTTCAAGAAAAAAAAAAATGTGTTAATAGGGATATGCCTAAGGTCGCCTTTCCTCAAATTAGAGATTAAATTATGTATTAAAATACTTGAACATCTGTGTTCCAAAATATATACATTCTAGTTTTCTTAAAACATATATATATGTAGATATACGCTACTGTTTAGTCTTATTTGAAAGAAATAATTAGCTTCAAAGACATAAAATTAAGTTTTCAGATTAGCCTGTTAAAGTCCAGTTCAGTCACAGCTGACTTGAGTGTGAACAATATTCTTTCAACTGTATCTCTGTGAATGATATCCATCTCCTTGTGACCATGGTTCCTCTGTCCATGGGGCTTCTCAGGAAAGAATGCTGGAGTGGGAAGTCTTTCCCTTCTCCAGGGGATCTTCCCGACCCAGGAATTAAACCGGTGTCTCCTGAACTGCAGGCAAATTCTTTACTGACTGAGCTGCCAGAGAAGTCACTGAGTCCCTCTGGCTCACAGCTAAACCCTCTTTCTGCAGCATTCAGAGCATTCTATTGGCTAAAAGACTTTGTAGAGGAATAAATGCATATATAAATCTAAAAGTCAAAATTTTGACTCAAGACCACACATCTTTAATTAACTAGGCTTACCATGTGACAATTTCTAGAACAAAATCACTTAGCTTACATGGAAACGAGAAGCATAAATCTAATTCTAGAATGAGTTCCATTGCTCCTGGGAGATTAAGGCATTCAGAAACACAGTATTGGTTTTAAAATATCATTATGTTAAAGATCTCCAGTGTAAATAATTCCTTAACTTAGGGTGAGACAAAGATTACATTAAGTTAGTAAATTCAGTGTTGTTAATACAAGAAGTTCAAAGGGGTTCACATTTAGCATGGTGACACTCTTCCAGTGGTTTTAATCTCCCATTCAGAATAAGTTTAGATAACCCAAGAGGGGTCAAATTCTTCAGAATTATCTTCATTTTTGTATAGTACAAAAAATGCCTACTATCATAGGGATCCCCACTTGCCAATGTTGGAATAGTGAAATATGTTTTGATATGAGCACAGAAGGGTTACATGTAACTAATCACATCAGGTCGTAAGCGTAGCTTGTGCCATTTCATAAGACTAGCCTGTGTACAGGCATTTGCTGTAAGCTGCATCACAATTTAGCATTTATTGCTGTGTACTATTGCCACCATCATGTATTTGAAGACTAAAATAAAAACTAAAACAAATCAAGACATAGATGTCAATTTTTATATGTAGTATCAATAAAAGCCAAATATAAAATTCATATAAAGTTTGTGGAATTTAATTTACACTGTTTCTGACAGTACAGATAAAATTATATAGAACAAAGGTGCTATCAGTTTCAGTTTGGAGGGAAACCAAAAGATCTAGACCATCAGTAGTATTCACCTAAATGTTTTAAAATGCTGAAACATATATAATTCTTTTTATTTTTTATTGCATATTGGTTATAACACTTACAGGCTAAATATATGACAGAAAAGAGTCATTTAACTTGTTTTTAATATACAGTAACAACACGGTGAGATAGCCTGTATGATATGTGTGTGTGTGTGTGTTGTGTGCACACTCAGTTGTTTCAGACTCTTTAAGACCCTCTGGATTGTAGCCCACCAGGCTCCTCGGTCCATGGGATTTCCCAGGCAAGAATACTGGAACGGATTGCCATTTCCTTCTCCATATGATGTGTATGGCAATTATCAATGTATTGTCTCACAACTCCACATTCACGCTTTGGTACACCTGCTCTAAGGGATAAGCTCTATTTTCTCCTTTACAGTAAGCATGATTTTAAGCTGTGTCGGTAGAGGGCGCTGGAGAAAGGCAGAAAGGGGCTGCTTTAAGTGATACTTCTGGGGTTTTTTGTACCTGCCACACTGTATGCCAAGGAGCAGTGTGTGGGAACATGGAGTGTCGCTCAGTCCGGCCTGTGCACCCAGAACACACAGCTTTTGGTGACCACGCAGCCCCAGCGCAGAGGTTTTCTTCTATGCTTGTATCATATCCGTAAAGGAGCTTTGGCTCTGACAACACAACAGACTTCACTCTCTCTAGGCCTGAACCCTGTCCTGCCCTGAGGGGTGGAGGGGTGGGAACCCCGTGAAGGGAAGTATGCCTTACTTAGCTAGGTTTGCTCTAGGCAAAGGCAGATAAACCCTTCAGAGTACACTTTAGAGTTCTCTTTTTATAGTTATGATTCTGTCATGGCTTAATAATTCTTTATATGAACTCCTCCTACTTAAGTTACTATGTGTCTCTGTCTCCTGATTGGACCCAGGCCAATATAATGTGTGTGTGTGTTCAGTAGCTCAGTCGATTCTTTTCAGACCCCATGGACTGTAGCCCACTAGGCTGCTCTGTCCCTGGGATTTCCCAAGCAAGAATGCTGGAGTGGGTTGCCAGTTCCTTCTCCAGGACATCTTCCCAATCCAGGAATTGAACCCATGTCTCTTGCGTCTCCTGCATTGGCAGGTGAATTCTTTACCACACTGCACCACTTGGGAAGACACTGTAATGAAGCACATTAAAAAGAAATTGTAACATTTTCCCCTTATTTTTGTAAATGATTACAATAGCTGATATGAATATTTATTTTTTAGTCATGTTTGCTCAGGAATTCAGTTTAGCATAATAAACTTCTTCCCCCCTAGGGAAAAACCATCATAAACATTACAGTCTTATGCTTTATTTCAGTGTATCAGAGAGAAAAGTTATGACTTTATATATAAATAGGTATGTCATATTTTCCACTGTGAGAAGAGGGTTTTGAGAAGCCAGTATAAAAGCTATCCCTTTCCCTGAAACAGTAGGTGATATGAAAGTCAGAGCTTTTGTAAAATGTACACATTGAAAACACTGAGATTCAGTTTTTAAATTTATGGCTTTCAGTTATTATTTCTGTCAAAGATGAGGAAGAAAGCCAACAGAAGTATTTTTTTCAATGTTATGAAAAAAGGGAAATATTTAATAAAATTTTATTAACACACCTGATTTACAATGTAGTTTTAGTTATTAGAGTGATATGATTTCCTGTTAGCTGTTGTGTAGGAATTGTTCTGTAACTACTCTGGTACTTAATACTGATAGAAAGAGTTTAGATTGGATAGAAGTGGGAGACTAAAAACTAACACTGACATAAAATCAACTCTTGGAAATTGCATAAGAATCAAGTGAAAGAAATCTAAGCAAAGAGACAAAGTATTTCATCTGAAGGTTACAACAATGGATACTAGGCAACAATGGAGCAAGGCAGCTGGACAGACAGGCCATCACAGGCCATCTGCTGTCCAGAAAGACCAGCAAGAGTCTAAGTTCCGTGTTAGTAACTTCAAGTTAAGGCAGCTAAGGGCTAAAACAAAGATTCTAGACAGAATTACAGAAACACCATGGGAATTAAAGAGGACAAGCATAATTCTTGCTTCAGGGCTAAAATATTCAAGACAGATTAGACTGAAGAATCTACAAGAACATGGTGGGACTAAAATCCTAGTATAGAGAGGAAATGTGCAGGAAATCCAAACCAGGATTGTGGCACAAGGTTAAACAAAGGAGGAAGATACAGCTACTTGGCATAGAATAGAAGACGGCATCATCTCAAAGCCAAATCTAGAAAGAAGAAAGTGACTAAAGGAAATGAGTGAAGTTTCCAAGAAATCATCTCACTGTTGAAATGCTGATTTACTGGACTGGAGCATTTAAGTTCTATCTGATGAGAATCTTTTTTGATCCTCGGTCTGGATTAAGCTTTTCTAGTTAAAGTTATAAGGGATGACAGTACATGAGGTAAAGGAAATCTGACTATACATCTGGTCATAAATCTTCATCACAGAAATAAAGAATTTCAAATTTGAAGCCCTATAAGAATTAAGAAGTCACCTATGTTTAGTTTCTTCATATGTGGGCTGAGCTTTAAAAATATCAAATAGTAAAAAAAAAAAAATTAAATAGCAGAAGACAATGAGATTAAAAGTGTACACTGGTGGCGAATTTATGTCAATGTATGGCAAAGCCAATACAGTATTGTAAAGTAAAAAAAAATAACAATAAAAAACAAAGAGCACAAAAAAAGCAAAAAGAAATAAATAAAAATTATAACTAGGAGCCGGCCTCAGACGGTTCCTGGAGGAGCAGCATAGAGCCCAAGCGGCGTGGTCTGTGAGCCCCCGACAGCCCCTCAAGAGGCCTGTGCGCCCCCC